>PVHP010028189.1:0-23318 GCA_004024765.1 Zapus hudsonius | reverse complement strand
CCCTTCTGTTTCCCATAAATGCGTGCTCTCATTGCATCAGGCTGTGTTACAATATTCTTTTAGTATTTGACAGCCATTGGAGAGGCCATAAATAGAGAATGAAGATGATCAAATCTAGCACTTATAATTTGGTCTCTGGGGCCCTAGCAAAGGTAGGTGAACAGGGGAAGGGTGGTTAGGAGAATCTTTCTCAAATAAGATCATTTTTTCATATTAGGAAAGAGAACTTAGTGCCGGGGAGGTTGCTCAGTGGTTAAAGGTGCTTGCTTGCAAAGCCTGGCAGCCAGGGTTCAAATGCACAATGCACAAAGCGGCGTGTGTGTCCAGAGTTCATTTGCAGTGGCAGGAGGCCCTGGCATACCCATTCCCTGTCTCTCTCTTTCTCCTCTCTCTGATTACTAAGAAATAAATAATAAAAAAAGAAAAGAGAATTTAGATAAGCACGGGGTCCATCTACAAGTGTGGACCCAGCTGCTTTTGAGGAAAGCTCCTCAGAACAGAGCTACTTAGACAGTCATCTGCATCATGGACTTCCCCATAGATAACGACAGGAAGAGGGAGGGTGAGGATTTGTAGACAGAGCAGGGTCTTTGGTGCCAGACAAACATATCAAATTCTGCATTAGTATTTGCCAGACATCAAACCCCAACACACACACATCAAGGTGTTGAATTTCTTTGGGTCACAGTTTCTTAAAAACTACACAGGAATAGTTGAATGTTGGAAGGTATGTATTTAGCTACATACTGCTTAGTGGGTATTTGACAAATCTTATAATGAAATTAGGATGGTGTGACTGTACACTGAAGGTTTCCCCACTTCGTTGCTCATCATAGTAAATAATGGTCCCAGCATATCCTCCAACAGGTGAAATTCTCTAGAAAGAAAACTTTAGCAAATATCAGTGTGGAATTTATTCATGTTTTATTTAATTAGTTGGGACATTTAATGAAAGAATGAATTATTAAATGAGAACATTGATTGTTCCCTGTGTATGGCAAGAAGATCTCCTGTGTATGCTTAAAATAGCTCCATAAAATGTAGAGCAGGCCATTGTAAATTAAAGAAAGGAAGGAAAATAGAACGAGGATTGAAAATACAATTTAGCCTGTAAGTCTGCATCAAATGACAGCCACTTTCACATGCTCCTCTACCCAGGACTTTTAGCTGTCTAGACCAGTGGTGAGTGCAGACCCGAGGAGGATAAGACCCTGCTGCGAAGGCGGAGGCGTGCGAGTGCTCAGTGCATGGTGCATGGTGCATGGTGCATGGTGCATGGTGCATGGGTCAGAAGAGTGGCCCCTCTGCCCTGCTTCACTCTGCTCTGTGTCCCAGAAGCCTTGCTCTTTGGCTTCATTAAAGTTTATTCAGTAGAGACTTTAGAATGGTGTGAAGGGGAAAGAAAAGAGAGGCTTGAGATGTTTTCAAAGCTAAGGCTACTGTACCAATCCTGTGGGGTCTCTGTGACACTCCTCTCAGCTTCTCAATGGCACTCTTTCCCCTCATTTGTTGTTGTTGTTGTTTTGAGGTAGGGTCTCGCTCTAACCCAGGCTGACCTGGAATTAACTATGTAGTCTCAGCCTCAAACTCACAGCAATCCTCTTCCCTCTACCTCCCAAGTGCTGGGATTGAAGGTGTGTGTCACCACGCCTGTCCCCCCTCATCCTTTTGAGCAGTAAGAGCTCCCTTGATTTGAGTGTCAAAGTGTAGCACCCACTGTTTCTTGTGTGTGCACCCAGCCTTAGCCTTGTGTTGCAGTCAGCATTCTAGTTGCTGCGCAGGAAGAACCCAAACAAAAGCAGCTTGTAGAGGAATGGGTTTATTAGGCTTACGGAATCTAGGGGAGACTCCATCTTGGCAGGGAAAACGATGGCATGAGCAGAGGGCTGGACATCACCTCTGCCATAGTACTGCAAACAGCGGCAGGAAGGTGTGCCAAATACCAGCAAGGGGAAGCTGGCTTATAACCCCATAAGCCTGCCCCAACAACACAGTTCTAGTGAGGTTCTAATTCCCGAATTGCCATCAGTTGAGGATCGATCTATCAGAACACATTCATTTGTTTGTGGGGGACACCTGGATCAAACCATGACACCTTATAAATAGTCTGTTATTAAACCTTTCTGAAGTCTAAGGTGAGTGTGCCATCTCTTCCTGCTGGCACCTTCACAGGGATGGTGGGTTCTGTATGAGCTGAGGTGACGAGGGTAATGAGGTGTATCAGTGGTCACACAGGAGTAGAGAAAGTGAGAGAGAAATCGTGGCAAAACCAACAGAGTAGATCTACATGTTGAGGAGGAAGGAATAGAATCCCCAACCTAGCAGGGTTGGCCAGTACCTCATGCTGAGACTCAGCAGCCTGAAAGCCATACAGGAAGATTTGCATGGGTGGCTGGGCTGTTTAGGCTCAGAGTGAATTGAGCCCCATTTACCTTTGAGAGATCTGTGTACTTCACTGTATTAAGATACAATATTAGAGTTCATCATGTTAGTCTACGTAAGCTAGTGTCTAGGAGAAAAAGCTAAATCACACTCTATATATTCCAAAAGAGAAAGCAATATTTGCTAAAGGTCCAGACCTTGCCAGAACAGATGAACTTTAATACTTATCGTGCCAGAAAGTAGAAAAGCAATCTCCCATTTTATTATGTCTTCACTGAATCTAAGTAATTTGCCTGAAGCAACAGAGCTGCTGTGTTTCAGAGACAGGAGTTGAACACAGCTTTTCTGATTTCACTGAGCAACTACTCTGTTTCAGAAAAGGATAACACCTTCTGCAGAATGGTGATCCATGGACCAGTCCAGTAGCAGAGGCATTGCCATAAGCTCCCATGTTCCCTAGTTTTCCTGGGGCAAATGTTGCTAAGACTGCACTGTGCATGAGGTATAGCATTCCCCATGAGCTCACTAGAGTAACTGAAAGCATCTTACAGGGTCTGAGCTATGTTATCGTTAAGAATCCAGAGGGTCCCATTGGGTTAACCCTTGAAAGCACCTACTATGAGAAGTACCTATTAAAGGCTGCCATCATCCTCATCGTTATTATCATCATCAAAGACTTCACAGCCACATTGAAGGAAATACAAGAAAAATGCGTTCTCTCTGAACTGCTTTTCTCAAGAGGAGCACAGGAGAGCTGGCTGGGGTTCACCCTCTGAGTGTTGGGCTAAGCCGTCCAATTTCCCCAAGCCTCAGATCTGGCGCTTCCGCAGCAGGATTAATAACGTGTCAGCTTTCCAGCACACCGTGTTAATGAAGCAGAGGAAGTGAGACCTAGCCTAGTACCTTAGAACATGGAGTTACAAGGTAGCAAGAGTGCTCCTGACTTGTCATGTTTCTGCCACCTTGAGCTGCCATCTAAGAGGAATGTGTTCCAGAACCAACATTTTAAAGTTTCTTTTCTATTTCCAAAAGCCATTTCACCTCTCACTTTCCTCTAGAATGACCCCTCTTGGAAGGATAAATTCACACATGTTAAACAGCGTTGTGCGAATTAGGGTAGGAGTGTAGTAATGGTGTCATGTGATATGCACATGTATAAAAGTGTTATGAGTTCCTAGCAAATGGAGGCTTCTCCTAGAAGCTTCTGCTACAAGTACTGGGGCAGGGAGGGTGGATGGAGTGTCAGAAAAGATATGATAAACTCTTATTTGGGAAGGTTTGAATTTTAATGGTTTCTCTTAAAGAAAAACCAACAATAAAACCTTAGTGAATATCACAGCCAGCAATTCCAGCCCTGCTTAGTGAGTGACTAAGCATGCTAGTCCATGGGTTTGAAAAGTTCATCTCTTCAGAACTCATTACGGCATCAATATTTTAAGGCTGTGTATGTAGCTCAATGTTAGACATGCTTCCCATGCATGAAGCTCTGGATTCAATTCATCAGCACCAATAGACAAAAAAGGACCTGTTGGGCTGGAGAGATGGCTCAGCGGTTAAGGCACTTGCCTCCAGTGCCCAAGGCCCCGGTTCGATTCCCCAGGACCCACATAAGCCAGACCCACAAAGTGGTGGCCCTGGTGTGCTCTCTCTCTCTCTCTTTCTCTCTGCTTGAAAATGAATAAATAAAATATTAAAAAAAAAAAAGGACCTGTCTCTTTTAGGCTGTAGACCCAATGAAGCAAAGCTCCCCCTGGCTGCTGGCTACCCTTAGAAAGTTAATTCCTCCTTGGAGCAGCTCTCTGTGCTACTGGGGGCCCAACGTGCTCTGGATGCTTGCAGTCTCAGAATGAGGAAGGGGGGACAGCAGAGCCTCCAGGCCAGGAGTGGGAGGGGAAGGTAGCTAGCAGAGACAAAGGGGGAGCATGACTGACCCTGAAGAGAATGAAGTTAAATCAGATTGCCTGTCATGGACCAATTCCCAAGTTCCCCTAATGTCCTTTTAAATGGGTTTTCCCCAGTGACTTCCTCTAACATGTTTCTGAGAAGCAGGTAGGGGAGAGAACCTTCCTATGAGTGGAATGAACGGAGAGAAAAGAAAGCTTCAGTCTTGATGAGCAGGCCATTGGAGTGGCTTGTGATAGGCGGCTATAGTCTGCACAGCTTTGACCTTTGATGGCATCAACCTGAAAGAGATCAAATGTCATACTATTTAAAAATGACCATGAGGGACATTTTTGGGCCTGGTGTGCAGGCCAATAATACCAGCTACTTGGGAAATTGAGTGAGGAGGGTCCCAAGTTCAAGGGCTGTCTGGGCAACTTAATGAGATCTTATTTCAAAAATAAAAAATTTTAAAAGGCTGGTGATAGAGCTGAAGGGTAGAACAGTTGCCTAGTAGATTAGTACCATAAAAATAAATAGTAAAAAAGACAAGAACAGGTTGCAGTTGGGGGTTCTTAGCTTAGTGGTAGAGCCTCTGCCTAGCATGTATAATGCTCTGGGTTCAATTCCCAGTACCACAAAAAAAAATTAGAAGCAGGTATAATGATATTCACCTGCAATTCTAGCACTCAAGAGGTAGAGGCAGGAGGATTAGGAATTCAAAGTCTTGGCTACATAATAGGTTCAAGCTAGCCTGCGCTATGTGAAAACCCTGTCTCAAAATAAATGAGGGAGAGAGAAAGAGGGAGAGAAGCAAATAGATCCTCTTCTGTTAGCAGTGAGGAAATTCAGAATAGACAGGAGACAGTTTAGTGTGTGTCATCTGCCAAATGGGAAGAGCAGAAGAAAGGCTGGCTTTTCAAACACCTACCTACAGCCTTCTCAGTGGCCATTGCGTGGCTTTGGAAAAAGGCAAAGTGGATTGAGAACCAAGGCTCTGTGGAGATAGTGCTCAGGTTAAAACAAAAATATGACTTATCGTTGCCTTGCAAAACATCAGGCAGTGCATGTAATACCAGCAAAACCTGATCTTTCAATAAATCAGAAGACAATGGAGGCATTGTCTGAACCCACCAAATGGCCCTTCGCTCCCACAGTGCAGAACTCTCTAATCTGTGTGCAGCCGAAACTCAGCCCAATCTTATCGAACTAAATTGATTTATGAGAGGAAAAACCTAAAAAGGGAAGCAGTAAAATAATGATATTAATTCTAATAATGCATTGACTAGCGCTCATATAAATCACTCCCTCCATTCAGATTGATTCCATAAGAGTAAAAATTCCACTCCTAAGCCCATCTCCAGCTGCCCAGACAGCCGCCAGGGCCTCCTCCTGCAGATAGAGCCTGGGAGAAAGGGTGGGGGGTCTGCTGCAAGTTCACAGGAATCTTGCCTGAGAAAGCCTGTGGGATCAGCCCAGAGGTGCCGATGGAATTGGCCACACACGCAAATGCTGCCGCATCCGAACATTTTTGGCAACTAATGAAAGCGTCTTTCCTAGAGGCCACTTGAGTGTCCAAATAAAAGGGGATTTTTGTTAGTGAAAACTGGAAAGAATAACCCATTCCAGGATCAGGCTAATAGGGCCTGGCCTGTTCAAAGGCAGCTCTGGGCTGGCCAGGGTTGGAAGTGTTGCTGGCAAGAATTGGGAGCAGCCGAGAGTGGAGCCAAGCATGGCTCAGAAGGAAAACTGCTGGTTCCGTCCTGGCTGCTTTGCTGGCCTGAAGAGCTGGGGTGATCCACCTCAAAGCTAAGGCTCCTGCTGGGGCAGCACTGTTCTGCGTGGGATTCTTCAGGATGCTCATTTCTGCCTCGCCCTGACCCCCACTCTCCTCCCTAGGATCCCCTCCCAGAGACCCACCAGGCTAGGGCTGCTTGTGGCTGGCCTGGGAACAGCCATCACTCTCTGTGAGGCTGCAGGGTGTTGACAGGCTTGGGCCAGGGAGCCGGGGAGGGAGGCAGAGACAGCCACGCTGCAGAAATGGGCAATGGAGGATTCTTTATCACCACGGGGCCCCGGCCTGAAGAAAGTCCTGCTGCTTCTTGCTTCAGCAGAGGAAATGCTTCTTCCCCTGCAGTCTCTCTCTGTCCGTGGAGACCTACAGGCTTTGATCCAGGGCTACCACATAAAACAAGATGTCCCGTAAATTTTAATTTCAGATAAATTACAGATAACAGTTTAGTGTGTCTCTTACCTATTACATGGAAACTAATTGTTCTAAAGGAATCATTTGTGGGTTTTTTTTCTCTCTTGAAATTGCATTGTGCTAGGCATCCTATATTTTCATTTATGTTAAGCCCAACTTCTAGATGCTCCTCCAAAGCCTCCATCCTTATATCATCTCCTCCCTTGAGGGACAGAGGGAACCTGTGAATATGATGCTACAGTGTGATTGGGTTACATAACCTGATTTCAAGCCCTGAATATGAAAAGTCCCCTATGGCTCATGTTTTGAATATTTGGTACTCAGTTTGTAGAAGGATTTGGGGAGGCTGTAGAAACTTTAGGTGGTGGAGCCTAGTTGGTAGAATGAGGTCACTAGGGATGTGTTCCTGGGTGCAAATCAATGACGGGCCACTTCTCGTCTCATTCTCTGCTCCCTGGCCTGCCATGATGTGCACCGAGCTGTACCCCATGCCTCCTTGCCATGGTGGACTGACTCCTCTGAAACCATGAACCAAAATAAGCTAACTTTCATCACAGGGACAAAAAATACTAACACACATGACAAAGGAGATATTTGCAAATGTAATTATGGTTACTAACCAGTTTGAGTTAATCAGAAGATGATTTTTGGGGTGGCCCTTAACCTAACGAGATCAGTCTTGTAATTTTGAGTTCAGAGGCTAGGACTAGAGGAAGTCAAAGACTCAAAGAATCTGGGAGTTTTCTAGGACTTTAGCATTGAAGACTGTGGTGTGGGGAGGCTACAAGGCAGGAAATAGGGATCAGCCTGGAGCAGCTAAGGCCCACCACAGTCCACAGCCAGCATGAAGACAGGACTCCAATCTTATCACAAAATGAGTTGGGTATTTCCAATACCCTGACAGAACCCAGAAGAGGACCCTGAGCCTGAGAGCAGATGAAATGGCAACACCTCTATTTCAGCTTAGGGAATGCGTACGCAAGAACCTACCTGGCCCATACCAGATTCCTCACCCCTAGAAGCTGTGCACTAAGCACACTGTGTTGTCTAAGCTGTTAACTTTGTGATACTATGTTGTGCACAGATAGATAGTAGTTAATATCTCTGCCCAACCTTGCACCTCTATCGATAGCAATTGATTTTCAAAACACACTTAGATAAGAGTTCCTGATATAGGCAGCAAGAACAGAAGAGAAAAGGAAGCAAAAAAAAGAGGCCAGAATATGACAGGTGAACTTCTATTAGCAACGTTAGCCAGCAAAGAGCAAGGGCAGGAGGGCAAATCACAGGTCTGCTCTACTGCCAGGGCTCTGGGCTCCTGAGCCTGAGCCTCACAACCTCAGCTTGGATCTGTGGATCTCCCTCTCTCTCTCTTTCCCTCTCCCTCTCTCCTTTCCTTTTCCCTTTCCAGAGAAGAGTGGGAAGGATAAACTTGTTTCAGAGACATACAGTTTCTATTTCAATAAGTAGGCTTGTGGAATCAGCCAGGTCCCATGACTGATCCATCCAAAGCCATAAAAACATATGCATGCATTCCATGTCAGATCCACAGATGTGTATAACCGTGCCTAAGGTGGTGGTGGGGGTGGGGGTTAGAATATAAACAGAGAAGGTGAGACTGCCTGCCTAGACCCTCCCTGGGCATGGATTCAGCTCTTGTTCAGATCATGTAAATAAACCCCTGGAGTGGAAACGAAATTTGGATATCTTTTTTTCTGAGGGGGTCAGAAAGCCTGCTCATGCTTTTTGACTCTCCAGATGTTCTTTTGATTATAGATTCTCCTGAATTTGCCTTCTGATGGCTTCTTCTGTCCCTCTGGCCTCATACTGCCCTTGACAGTGGCCAAGGGAAACTCTTAGGTGTCAGCCAGTCAGCGTGGAGAGGTTCTCTTTCATCCCCTGAGTGTCTGGAGATGCGAGTTTAATGAGAGGCATCGACCTTTGAATTATACAAATGGACCTCTTTAGCAATCACTTCCCTCCCCAGTCCATACCCACCCTCAGCTTTTAATCTTCTCAATTATATTTCCTTTTCATTGATTACTACTTTGCTAACTTTCAGACTGAGCTGGCAGTAAAACCTCAGCTGTACAGGTAATGCAATTGCTCTTTGAGCCTGACGCCTGCCTCTCACCTCCTGAGGGGCCCACAGCCCCCTCTTACCCTTTTGGGTCTTTGCAGGCCCATTGGCCTTTAATTGATTTTGCAAGATGGCTCCTTCCATCCAAAGATCTGTGCACTTCTGGTTGTGAGGAAGGGGTTTCAGTGTGAGCTGCAAGGAAGGAAGGCGGCGGGGGCAGGGGGGTGGTGGCCCAGGCAGATGTGGAGAGGGCACTCACAGACCCTGGCAGCTGACAACTGGGCCTGGGAGTGGGCAGGTGATGGGCCTGGGAGCAGGGAGCCTTCCCACCTCTGCTGTGACATTTCCAGCGACCTTCACTGAACCACTTAACTTTCTGAGCTTTCCTTTGGTGCCATCTGTAAGGGGAAGACAATGACACTTGTCTGTGAAAACGCTTTGAGGGATTGTGCATAAAAGATGCAATGTGAAAGCTAGTGATGAGTGCGCTTTCCCATAAATAGCCCCTTGTCTTCATCTGCAAGAGGCCCCATTTGAAGGCTAAGACGAGAAATTGAGAAATTTCCTTGATATTTGAGGCCAGGAGGAGAAGATGGCTAGGGACCAGCGAGAAATCCCTTCTGTGGCTGGGGGCTCCTGAGCGGCTGCCGGGATGTGAGCTCAGCAAAGGGCATGCTGGGAACTGGCCAGCAGAACAAACAGCTCTGAGGTCTGCACCCAGCAGCACCCAGGGCCATATCAGGATTAGCCAGAGATCTGACAAGCAGTACAGGGTAGGAGGGTTCCTCCCAGTGATTTATGGGGGAGAAGGGAGGGTCAGAAAAGTTTGGGGACATTTTCAAAACTGGAGGTCATTCAGAGGAAATTACTCAATAAAAACCAGGTTTCTTTAACTGAATAGATCAATTTACAGCTCATAAGGTGGAAAAAGTCTGAGACTTCAAGATTCTGGCCGGGTGGGTCTCCTACGGTTTCCTCCCTTGGCACAGCATCTGTGGCTTTGGCTCTCTTGCCCTGGGTACCCTTTCTGTAGCTCTAAGGGCCAGAATTTTGCTCTCATCTTCTTCACTCTCTCTGCTGCTTACTTTTTCTGGTTAAGATGCTTCTCTTACTCTCTTCCTCCTACGAGCCTCCCATGCTCAGCTTCCACCTCCCTGCAGTTCTCTTAAAGAGGCTCCTATCAGTTTTACTTTCCTGATGACATGAACTCTTTCTCCTGATTCCCCCTCTTGGCTGCCTCTCCCTCCTTCTGCTGTCAGCCTTCCTCTCTCTCTGCTTTCCTTCTGGTCCCCAAAGCGTCTGCTTTTCTTCTCCAGCTGCCCACGGTCTGTTTTTCTGCATCCTGCTCGACCCCTTGATCCCTTCCTCTTTGCCTCCTACCATCCAGTCCTCTTTCTGGGATGTGCTTGTGGCCTTTCTCAGCTGCTCCTGCTCCGATTCTGAAAAAACATCCAGTAATATAGTCACCTACTGATTGGGCTTGTTGAAGGTGGACAGTAACTGAATTTTTGGGAAGCACTCATGGGAAGATGGCCAGAACCCAGGTGGGATTGCAATGAAATCCTAGCATTCTCACTCCTCCATTCATTCACTTATCACCCATCAATTCATCTATCCAATTACCCAGCCAGCCATCCACCTCTCTAGACATTCACTGATTTCTTTATTCAACAGAATTCTCTGAACATGTGCTATGCACATGAGCAAGAATACCACTGAACTGTAGACACAGATTTGACGTTTGGAGCTCAGTAGGCAAGGCAGACATAATCACACACTAAAATGCCAGCCAAGAATTCACATTTTTAGTAGAAGTCAGGGCGAGTAGGCTACAACTTTCAAATGAACATATTCTATGAGAAAATAAGAGTGAATTGAATATATTCAGAATCAGTGGTATTAATAAGCATCAGTCCTTCCCTAGGCACAGGCCTTAGAGAAGATGCAAAGGGTGCTTAACATCTGCAGGCGGAGGTGTGGGCAAGGTCAGAATTCCTCCACACTACCCCAGCCCCACTCTTCCAGGTGGCCCCTGGCTGGCCCAACACACCTCTCCTTCTTCTCTGAGGCCTCATTGCTTCCATAAATTTAGGAGACCAGGCAATTCCACAAAGCCATCACCTCTCTTTTCCCTCTCGCTGGCACCAGCCACAAATCCAAAGCAGCCATTGGGTTTCATGCCTTGATGGCCTCATAATTGTTATTGGAACTTACCTCAGATGGATTTACAGTAATGAACTCACTTAACAGCAAACTCGTCACAGACCTCTCTGCAGACAGGATCTTTCCTGAGTGAAGATATTAGAAAACCATTCTATAAAGGAAAAGCAATACCCACTAGTGACTGAGTTTAAGAAAAACACCACTGTTTGGATTTTTTTTTTTTCTGTTGGCCTCTGACTGTAAATGCTACACTGGCCTGTTGCTAGCCTACAAGGATTTTGGCCAGGGCCCTGTTTATCTTGGCATCAAATGTATGTATCACAAGCAGTTTGTGTATTTCTGGGCATGTGTGTATGAGCCTGTATATGTTATAAACTCCAAAACTTTTGAACACAAACTTTTGTGCTCTTTTTACAGATTCATCTGGCCCAGAAAATTGGCAACTGGCAGGCTGGGCAGCCATGTGCATTAAGGAATTCCTTTCAGGACACCCCGCCCATCATAGCCACTCTTTGATTGGTCCAGCCTGGCACTGGGCTCTCTGGCCTCCCTAGACCCTGTCCTTTTGAGTTATGGATGAAGGATGTGACATTTGCCCAGGGAAACGGGCTCCAGCGACAGTGGGTACTTTCTGTGTCACCTCAGTCTGTAGGCAAATCCTCAAGAATGCTTGGGATAGGGAGTTTCCTCCTAGCAGGGGCCAGGAAGGCTCCATGTGTTTGTGGCTTGGCATTAAGCAAACAACTGCTTTTTGTTCTCTCCTCAAATTATTTGCCCAAACAAAAGGCAGCTGTCATGGACAGAAAAGTACGGTTTTTCCAGTGTTTGCCCCTTTTTGAACCCTTTCACACAGCATGCTTTCAGAGTATGCATTTTCACAGCTCAGGGTCAGATTTCCAAACTGCAAGGCAGTGTTTGCTGGTTCATGTCAAAGCTCCCTTCTGCGTTTCCTGGTCAGCCTGACCTGGCAATATCTAGGTAAAATTCACAGGATGGCATCTGCCCTCCCTTAAATCCAGAAGGGTTTCCTCACCTGGAAATCACAAGCCCGGAAACACTGTCTTGGCACTGCAAATTCACACAAACACTGCATTGTGGACGAAGGTTGCTTCTCCCTGAGACACATTTCTCCAGGAAGTTTAGAGGTAAGATCCACAGCCTAACAAAAGATTGTTTCTGAATTGAAAGCCATCTCTTAGAAAAGATGTAGCTTATCAATTTGTATCTTATTAGAATATGGTAAAATTGCTAAACAATAAAATTAAATGATATGGAATTTAATTTTCCTTCGAGGCTTGTTGGGATTAGGCCATGTCCTTCCTTATCTTCTCAACACACTCATGATTCTCCTGCGGACTTGAGCCAAAGGTCACCTTCTGGGTAAGGACATCCGTGCCATCTGACCTGGGGCCTCCTTCACCCAACCCTGCAGAATTGGGGCCACTGTGTTATGTCTGCACTCCACAGTCCCCTCGCTGCTGTGCCCAGCAGTGTTGGCACTTTATATTCTAAATCCATTTCAGACTTGTAGAAAAGTTGCAGGAAGGGTGCAATGCATTCCTGTATGCCAGTGTTTCTCAATATTCTTAGACATTTGCATTTTTTTCTAATTGCTTTCTGACATAAAATTTGAACACCACAGGTATGCTGAATACCTGCTATGAACTCTAGGAAGAGCTGAGCTTTACATGTGAAGCAGGTAAAATTTTTTTTTGACCCCTAAAGCAATTTTCATTCCCTTAAGTGTGATCCTGCCTTCATGGAAAATGCTCTGTGTCATTGACCCACATTGTCCCAGTGGTAATATTTTACCACAGTTACTTGATTTTTCTCTGTGAAGGTTCACACATAAATCTATAAATGTGAAAATATATTTAAAAATATATGCATATGTACATATATGTGTGTATAATATATATTTGTATTTATAATTTTTCTGAATCATTTGAGAGGAAAATAAAATACCTTTATTCCTTACTATTATGAAAAGCATTTCCCATAAATAATGACTCTGCAAAAATACTTAAATACTTTCATCTTCTACATGGTTGTAAGTTTTTTTGTCTTATCCATCTCTGGAGAGACTGAGTACCAGGAGAAAGCCTGGCATGTAGTAGGAGGGACTGGAGAGATAGCTCATCAGTTAAAGGCACTTGCTTGCAAAGCCTAATGGCCCAGGTTCAGTTCCCCAGTACCCACATAAAGCTGGATGCACAAGTGGTGCATACATCTGAAGTTCATATGTAGTGGCAGGAGGCCCTAGTGTGCCCATATACATTCTCTCTCTTTCTCTCTCTCTCTCTCTCTCTCTCTCTCTCTCTCTCTCTCTCTCTCTCTGTTCTCTCTCTGTCTTTGCAAATAAATAAAATATTTTTAAAATAAAAAATGCATTTCAATATAATTTTGCATGTCATGCATTTAATATGATACAAGTTAATTTTCATGAGATACAACAATATAATCTACTGTGTATACTAATACAAACTGAATTGTCAGTGGCAAATGAATCGAAATCTTAGGCTCCGCTGTGTAATATCCAATCACAACTATTAGTTTGGAATATGGAAAAAATTAGGTAGAAAATTTACAGACTTTGAATGTTGCTTTTAAAACAGTAAATACCGAAACAAGTGACTGACTTCTCACCTTAACCATGTTCATGAACATGAAAGAGCCTGAGTTCCTTTTTCTTATTCTAATACTCCGCAATCCCTGTCTCTGTGGCCTTCTCTGAGACTAACCCATCAACTCATTTCCTTGTATTCACTCACAAATACTTGTTTGACAACTTTCCATTTAAAATAGAAATATTGGGGCCTTGTAAATTTTATTTATTTTCTATATGATAAAAAGTACATTAACAAGCTGGGCCTAGTGGTGCGTCTTTAATCCCAGCACTTGGGAGGCAGAGGTAGGAGGATTGACGTGAGTCTGAGGCCACCCTGAGACTGCATAGTAAATTCCAGGTCAGCCTGGGCTAGAGCGAGACCCTACCTTGAAAAAAAAAAGGTAAGTCGACTAACAGATTTTTATTAATTTCATTGCTTGAAAAAAATGAGGACCACATATTGTGCCCTGTGATGTTTTACCATTCACTAGTTAATATGGTACTGGGGATGCTGGGGAAAGATTTTTTGTGGTTTGCAGAAGTAGCAGATGTAAATGAGGATTTAGGAATCTGGGGTGACCCAAATAGAACTTACTCTAGGAATTTGCTCAGTATGAATAAATCTCCATTCCAAAACAAATGCGGGGTATATATTTATATACTTTATGATAATTAATTTTGTTAAAGTGAGTTCCACTAATAATAGCATTAATGAAAAAAAAAGGTGTTGGTATTTGGCAGATGTAAACCTTGACATTCTAGTAGACTGCCAAACCCCATTGTACTCTCACTGAGACTGTTTTCTCCACCATGTGGTTCCAGGAGAGATGGTCTGAGCATGCAGGGAGGGGAGGGTGGAGGGAAGAAAAGAGGATGTGAAATTTGATGGATAGAGGTGGATAGGCTACTTATTGATTCATGGCACCTGTTGTAGTCAGCCACACGCCGCTGGGATGAATCTTCAAATCAGGCACGGTTTATGGGAGGAAAGTATTTATTTAAACTACAGATTGAGGGGAAGCTCCACAATAGCAAAAGAGGTTGGCCCTCTTTCACAGGTCCAAGCAGAGAGAGAAACCCATCACCAACACCACACACAGACCACAGAACAGCAAACAGGCAGGAGGGCCAAGGAGAGAGTTTCTTCTCCTTCATATAGCCTTAGGGCAGGGTCTTGCAACCCTATCTCAGACTTCCTGAGTCTCTGGAATTTCCTTCCTGCACTGTCCACACAGGAAAGGATGTTTACTTCTAGCTCTCCTGAGCTTCCTTACATCCTGCCCCCTACTGAGAGGCTGCCTTCCTGTAAACATCCTGAGAGACCCACCCAAGATTACTTGAAAGGTCAAGTTGACATCAAAATTTAACCATCACAGCACCTAACTCACCATTTACTTTTCCATGTTTTGTGCCCCCAGGACAGACTCTGAAACCAGGGACAAATTCCTGGGAGGGTTGACCCATGTGAGAGTACAAGACCCCCACCATTGAATTTAGAGCTGGTTGGGACCCCAGAGCAACATCCTATCCTGTAATTTTGCAGATGAAATAAAGAAGTGAAGAGGTGACTAGGTTTAAGTCACAGGGCAAGTTACTTGGAAGAGTTAAGCCCCAAATCCAAGCTTATCTTCTACCCTGAGATGTAGTTTCCTTTTTAAATTTTGTTTCTTTAACACTCTTATTGAAAAGTTTGAAGAGTAATGGGATGAGACTATGTTTTGTTTCTACCTCTACTCCTTCAAAAGAATAGTTTGCATAAATTTAAATATTTTACATGCCATTATTTGAGATGATCAAAGAGTCCAATTAAGAATCATATTAATCTCTGGAGACTAAGTAACAGAATAGGTGTCCTCTTCCATTTTTCTTTTGCATACTTTTTAGATGAGAAAAATAGGGTCTGGCTAAAGGGAATGGTGTCATTGGGAGTTCTCCTTGAAGCTCAGGCAGAGTGAGGACAAGGATCTTCTTTCCTAAGGGAGGCATTTGCGGGTTTCCAGCAGATTGCACTGTTCCTTAATGGTGGAGACAGGCAGTGTGGGCAGGTGACCTTGGATTTTACCTTCCTCGTATGTTTCCAAAGCAAATGCTCACTATCACTGTGTCATATTCTTATGTCCTTTATTCCCTACAAGTAGGATTTTCATCCTGCCAAAAAATGAGACTCTACAGCCTAGACTTACTCCAGACCCCGTCTCCATTGAAATATATTGGTCTCTTTGTCCAATTCTACAATAGCCCCATTTGTCTGCTTGGGCAACATAGTCCCCCACCCCTCCCACCATAGGTTCAATATAAAAACCATACTGAAGAATGAGATAGACAATGTGTTAGTCTCCTCATGTAACATAATTCCATAATATACACAGATGACTTAAAAATTTAATCCCTTCTTTGTGATTAACAAAATTCTTTGAAATTTATAGTATTTTGTTGGATCAGATTTTCAAGGTGCAGAGAAAAAGGATAGCATATAAAATACCCAAGTTAGTAAAAACCTCAGAATAATTTTTCAGTTGGGGAAGACGTGGTAATTATTTTGGAGGAAATCTGATCATGCAGAAAGTCTGCAAGGGTCCAGGTCCAGAACTGGGGAAGATTTACCTGAAGAAATGCAATAGCCAGTGGAGTGAAGGTCTCTACTGGAAATATGACTGTGGTCCCTGATGGGACAATTTCTTAGCACTGTGACCTCTAAACCAGCAGAGCTCTAGGAATGAGAAGTGAGTGTTGTGAAAGCAGGATACCAGGTAAAATTCGGGATGAATTCTTACCTCTTTCCTTTGATCAATGATTCATATTCCTTGGCTTTGGAAGGAACAATACTAACTATGGTCACTGGTTCACACAGCATGTTGCATTCTATATGATTCATTCTACACTTAATACGGTATCTCCCAGATGGCACTGGAACTGACTCTTTAAAAGTCTCTTCCATCAGAGAGTCCTGCTTCTGGGCAATGTGTATATAGATACACCATGAGCTCTGGTTATAGAACCATCAGTATAGGATGGTGCCTTGCTATTAAAAACTGAGTCTTCAGGAAGACATAATTTTTGTGCAATAATAGTTGAGTTACCATGGTATCCAATAAATGCTTACTTGAAGGGCAAATACTCATAATATGTCTATCATGTGAGACAAGCCACTGCTGTCTGTGTGGTGTGGTGGGTCCAAGGTAAGAGCTATTTTCAAGTTGAGAGTCACTGTCAGATGGCTAGTCTTTTTTGAGTAAGATTCCATGTTTGGCACTCAGAAGGGGTTATGACCTGTGCTTGTGAATTTTCTCAATTTAATGGGATTTAGAATCACAATAGAAACAAACCTCTGGGCGTGTCTGTGAGGAAGGTCTGCATGCCTGTGAGGGTGGATCTTCCCAACTCAATGAACCATGGACAAGACCATTCTATGGGTTAGAGGTCCTGGACTGTACATGAAGGAAAAAGTGAGGCAAGTACCTACATTCATGACTATGGACTCAATATGACCAGGCACTTCCCGCTCCTACCACTGTGCCTTGCCCCCATCTTGAACTACATGTCCTCTTGTAGCAGAGTGAGCTGAGGATTAGAATTTCAATAATGCCCAGCAAAAATTTCAATGCACCCCCAAATTTAAGGAGTACCCAGATTCTTGTCTACAAAGTTAAAGAATTAAAATCATAGACAACTAGATATTAAGGTACAGTGGGAGACTTATTTTAAGGGAACATGGGGAGTTACAGAGTTCTTCAGCCACCAGTGTGGGGAGAACACGTTAGAGAGGTTTTAACAGAATTTATGTTGTTCAGCTAAACAATCAGGAAGGGGAAAGATCATGAGAAGGAAAGATTCAGGTGGAACAGAAATCCAGCCCCTCACCACAGGCTGGGGAGAACTTACTGGTCCCTAGAGAACCAGAGGTCCTTCTTCTAGGCCATGTGGATAAGAAAAAAAGACAGAATTATCTGTTCAGTGAGTATTTCCTGCCCCAGGTGAGCAGAGAGACAGGTGGTTGGGTCATACCTGACCAATCAGTTTTAGCGCCTAAGTTTGAGCTCTAGTTATACTCCTCCCACTCAAGGGAACGGCATCTATGGAGCTTGCCTGAAACTGTCACACTCTGGAACTGTAAGCCAAAATAAACCATTTCTCCATTAGTATTACAATGTTTTTTTTTTCAGATATTTGATCACTGCTGTGAGAAAAGTTACACTATCATTAGTATCTTATCTTATTACTGAGCGCTCACTTGGGAAGTAAAGAGCCTTTAAGTGAACAATCACATGGGGTCATTCAGAGCAGGCAATACTCAGTTGTCCTCTCCTGACCCCATGGTCTCCACTGATACTATAGTTTTGTTCCTTCTAAGTCCGTGTGGTAGTTTGAAGAGATGTCTCCAATAGACTCAAGAGTTTATAAAATCTTGTGATTTGTCTCTAGCCTTCTGGCCAGAGGAGGTGTCACATTGGCCTGACCTCCTAGGCTCCTGCCCTAAGGTGTATCTGGAGTGGATCTGGAATTCCAGCCATAGATATGCAAAGAATAGTCTGGGCTGTGCAGAGCTTACTGTTTGCTGGTGTGTGTGTTGCTGGTGATGGGTTCCTATTTCTGCTTGGATCTGTGAAAGGGGGTCAGCCTATTTTGCCATTCTGGAACTTCCCCTGGATCTGTTACTTCAATAAATACTTTCCTCCCCAAACTGTGCCTGACTTGGAGATTCATCTCAGCTACGTGTGGCTGACTGCGACAGTCCTCAATCATCAAGCCAAACCCAAAGCTCATGAGACAGTACCTATGGTTCTTCTGGAAAGAGCAGAACACAACATGCACTGTTCACAGCTCTGCTCACAGAGAGAACTACCTTTCTCTATTGCCCTTTGGCAAACAGGAACTATGACATCACAGTCACTGATTTCAAGCTGGAGAGAAGATGTTGTTCAGAGCCAACTGTGAAATCAATTTGCATTTCAGTCAAATCTTAGACACACACACACACACACACACACACACACACACACACACACACACACCACAAAAATCCTAGTGAACACAGATATGGATTGAAGAGAGAATAGTGATGTGTCCAAAGTATCAGCAGTGACAATAAATCAGTCCATAGCCAGGACCTGCTTTGTCTTCCCCTCATTAATGATCGCATTGGATGATGGTGGGGTCTTGCTGCATGGGGTTCAGCATGGCAAGTAACACTGCTCACTGATGGCCGATGGTGTTCAATCTACCTGACATTTAATGGATACTACTGGGGCCTGTGGCTCGGGCCTAGCTCTTCTTAATAGCATAATCACTACCTCCATGTTGAACTTACCCTCCCACCATAAACAGCTAGAAAACAGGGGAAAAAACCCACTAATGAAATAGCTGTTTTATATATGACAAAATAAAATATGTGAATAATAACTGAAACACAAAACAATGTAAGACATTACCAAGTGAAGGGAAAGAAGCTAGACAAGTTCCTATAGACTCCCAGCGTTCTGTCTGGAGATCTGTTTGGCAGTGCAGGGCTCTCACTGAGTGAAGGACAGACTGGAACTTTGAGACACCAGAAGGAAGTAGTTTGCAGTACAGAGTAGAGACAGAGGGAACTGTGCAGAAGAACTCCAGAAGTGTGGATGGGGTGTCCCTGGGTCTCTGGCTGAATGTCAATATGCACAGGCTTAGGAGAAACTTCCATGAGGCCAAGCAGTGTAACATCCGGGGTACTACAGGGAAGGGAGACTTGGAAGCTCATTTATTTTGCTTCTAAGAACCGCTTCTCAAGTTGATATTGTGAAGTCTCAAATTCATAATAGTGGGTCAAACCATTTGTATTGCTACTTTAGCCCTGTTGGCTATTTTGTTAACCATGGCCATTTTGTCTCTAGAACTAAAGAGCTGATACATGACTTCTGATACTGTGAGGATCTGTCACTTCCTTGTCAAGTGAGGAAACCCATTCCGGCTGTGTGTCTAATTTCTTATGGCCCTTTGGAGAATAGACCCCCCCCCAACAGCACTTTTCACGGATGATACTGCTTCCTTCTTCAGTGCTTTTCAAGTTCCATGGTGAAATCAGTTCCATGGTAAGTATACTGGAACACCTCCACCACCATGCCCATGGATTTGTTGTTCGCATTACACTAAGGAAATAAATTCAACTTTGTTTCATTTTAGATCACTGTCGAGTGTAAGGAAATTCAGACAGAGGGTACACCGGACTTGAGTGCGTTCAGACAAGGATTGCCTTTATTCAGCAACAAGGGAACAGATTTCTCCCGAGTCTGAAGTCATGTTCACCAGGGAAAGCTTTTAGGAGGGTATTTAAAGGACTTTTGGTGTGATATGGACTTTACTGATAAAGTTTTTCCTAGGTATGGGACTCCCTAAGGGACTGTCTATCCAGAGACATATAAATGTGGATTGGGCTGGGGTGTTAAGCTCTTTTCAAAAGGGGCTTATCAGAGATAGGATCCTTCAGATATGTAAAACATACTTTGACGTGTTATCCTGGGTAAGATCCTGTGTCAGATATGTAAAACATTCTCTCAGGTTCAGGGAAGTGTATTTGTCCCTTCACTGAGTCCATTTACTTTAATTATTTCTGGTTTTTCAAGATATATCCTCACTCTAGCCCATGATGACCAGGGAATTCAGGTAGTCTCACACTGGCCTTGAACTCACAGTGATCTCCAACCTCTGCCTCCTGAGTGCTGGGATTAAAGATGTGCCCCCCCCCATGTCAAATGAGTCCAATTTTTAAGTGAACATTTAAAATCCAGATTTTCTTAAAATATATTTTACTTATTAATTTATTTACATGAAACAGAAAGAGGAAGAGAGAGAAGGGGAGAGAGAGAGGGAATATGGGCACTGTAGGGTCTCCTGCTACTGTAAACAAACTGTAGATGCATGCACCACTTTGTGTATCTGGCTTTATCAGGAAATCAAACCCAGGTCATTAGGCTTTGCAAGTAAGTGCCTTTAACTGCTGAGCCATCTCTCCAGCCCCCACATCCAGATTTTCTTTAAGCACACTGACATAGATCATTCAGGAGAATATCAAATGATACCCTTCTCCATTTCAGCACTCACAAAATCCATGCACACTCATACTCCCTCAACTCAGGTATTTTTCCCAATGTAAACTGGCAAAATGATGCTAGTGTGTTTTGATATCTAAGCCTTCTTCTCCTGGCAGTTTTGTGTTGGCCGGCGGGGCTAAGATTTAACTCTCTTCATGGTTGTGGAGGACATACAGCTTAGTAGGGAATGTATAGAATGGGCCTCTGGGGAAGGCAGTTGTCTCAGAGACGTTTTCAAGAGCCAGTCTTGTGAACTGGGAGAAGGTGCTACTTTTGCTGGGACAGGAAGCTTCATGGAATTTGGCTTCCGGATATGCAGGATCTTTAAAAAAAAAACTTCCCAAGTGGGAACAGTTTTTGAGATCAGTTCTCTTAGGTAAGAGATGGATGATGCTGATAATTAAAGCCATTTTGTTTTTTAGCAGGATCAGATCCTATTTCTGACTTACAGCTGCTTCAGCTGAAAGAGATAAGATTTCTCCAAGAGGCGAGATGTTCTTTTAGCTTCTCATCTGTGATCATGCCGTGAGTCAAGAATTTATAGCACTAAGCACGTCTCTTTCTCTTTTAACACTCCATAAAACTGGGGTCTTGACATTTTGATCTTTCATCCCGAAAAAGCAAGAAAGGAAAGGCACCCAAGTATTAGCTGAAACTCAGAGGAGCCTGCAGAGACAGCCGAGGTGATCAGCATCTTCTGGAGGAAGGTGGGGCATTGGGAGACAGAGCTGTTATGAAGCAGCAAGGCCTGCAATGGTGCTAAGTGAGCCAATCTACAGTTCTTAGAGATCAGGAGAGCTATGTAGAATCAGAGTCTGGCAAAGGGGACCCACAGACCTGTGTAACAGCAAGTACAGAGAGCTGTGTGATAACCATCCACAAGTTCTTTGATAAATCTTTCCTTAAAGAGAGCATACTTCTCCTTGTGACTGTGGGCCAGAACTATTCCTTCCTTTATGAAATATAGGATGTGGTGGAAGTAAAGGACTTCTAAGTCCAGGTCATGAAAGGATTTATGCAAGAAGTCAAGTAGCATGAAGGACATAGAACTGAGGCCTCCTGCCAATAGTCAGCTACAAGCTAGCAAGTCATCTTGGAAGATGTTCTGGTGCTTTGGGTGACTAGAGCCTTAACCCATATATTGGCCAAAAATCACGAGAGACCCCAAGCAAAACTTTCCCAAGTTCTTGACCTACACAAACTTTTTGAGATGATGATGCATGATTGTTGCTGCTTAAAGCCACTGAATTTTGAGCTAATCTGTGACACAACAATGTTGCTGGGGCCATTAGTGTCAAAACCAGGGCTCTAACAACCTGGACTAAGCCACCCATCCCCAACATGCCAACTAAAGAGATAAGTAATAGTGAAAATCCAAAAACATAGTATTCAATGTGGCCACATTGGGAACAACAAAGAGGGCTATGGACCACCGAGTTCATTTTCAGATTCCTGATATGAAGTTTCGACTTAAATGGAGGGAAAGAGGTATGCATAGCTAAGCAGTCCTGGTCAAGAGGTGGCTCCATCATCATGAGTTTTTCAGCTTCGACCTTTCCTAGAAGATGGCCTCACAAGCAGTCAGAATTGTGGGAAATATAATCTCTTCCAGGAGACAGTTTCCTCCTTTGGCTGACACCAGGCTTCAGCTTTTTCTTCTCTCAGAATGGGAAACAATTCTAATATGGGGGAGACCATTGTCCCAATGGTCTGAGAGCCAAAGGGAGAGGCACAAGTGTCTCTCTTAGCTTTGTCAGGACAGTTACAGCAACAGACAACTAATGCAATGCCCAGGCAACAACAACACTCTCTCTTTTGTTGCAAAGCTATTTCCCGTGTCACTTGGGAGATGAGAGAGAGAGAGAGAGCGAGAGTGAGAGCGAGAGAGAGAGAGAGAGAGAGCGAGAGAGAGCGAGAGAGAGCGAGAGAGAGAGAGAGAGAGAGAGAGAGAGAGAATATGAGAATCCATGGCCCATCAATATGGAAGACACCATTCTGGGAATGAGACGGCTCCACTGTGGAATCTGGCTGTTGATGTTGCTAGTATTTTTAGGAAACTCAAAGACATTTCCTTACATTTTTTATCCAACAGTACTATAGGCAGCTAAGGCAGATATTGCTTCCCCCCCAACTGAAAGATGAAAAAACAATTTCGACTGGCTGATATGTGATAAAGCCAGGATTAGAGGGGAGACCCTCTGACTCCATGACTGGTGGCAGGAGCTTGATTGTGCACATTCAGGCCACAGTGAGGAAGAGGTTGATAAATGCCTCTGCCCAGATCACGTTGTCCTTTCCTTCATCCAGGACCTCAGCCCAAGGGATGGTGCCACCCACAGTTATGGCGGTCCTCCTATCTCAACTAACCGAATCTAGAAAATCCCTCACATATATTCCCAGTAATATGTTTCCATGGCGATTCTAAATGCTGTCAAGTTGACAACCAAAGATGAACCCTCATATCCCATCTGCATCTTTTTTTTTATCTTTTTTTTTTTAAATTTATTGTCCATAATGAGTTACAACATTTAGTGGGCAAACAATGAGTTGTTATTGCCAACTCCCCCCTGCCCTCCCCTCCCCCCTCCACTGGATAACCTCCTCCATGGGTCGTCTGGATCAGTCCTTGTGACAGGGGACCATGGATAGACTAGTAATCAGCCAGGTTCTCCTGTCCGTACCTCTGGATAATCTCCCCCACCACGGCTCTTACAATCTTTCCACCCCCTCTTCTGCTCAGTTCCCTGAGTCGTGGTGGATGAGTATTAAGGCTGCTTTAAGGTTGTGAGCTTAGAGGTCTTTGTGTCGAAATCATTGGTTTCTGTCTCACTGGCTTATCCTGTGTTGATTTAATGGCTGTGGCTGTGGGCCCCTTGTTCATCCTGTCATTCTCTGCGGGGTTCCATTTGGATCCTCCACGATATGACTGTGGTG
>PVHP010028188.1:0-23266 GCA_004024765.1 Zapus hudsonius | reverse complement strand
TCTGCTTAAAAATAATAAAATATAAAAAAAAACAGAATCAGAGGCACGCTGTTAGGTGAGCCTGAGTTCATCCCTGGAATGTCTTCTTTTTAATTCATTTATTTTTTGACAATTTCATATGTGTATAACGTATTGGATCATATTCAGCCCCATTGCCTTCTCTTGTCCCCTCCCACTTTAGCTGAACCTGTTCCCTCCTCCTTGCTCTCCCCACTCCCACTCCAGAGGACTCAGTGATGACAGTGACTGAGGGGCTGATGAGTGGACAGGTCTTCACTGAGCCTTGTTTCCAGAGATGGATCCTCAAATATACAAACTTTGTATTTTTCTGGTGTTGTGGATCTTGAACCCAGGACCTTGAAAATCCTCAACTGAGCTCATGCCCCAAGCCCAAGATGAGAACTTTCAGTACTAAATATGCCCTGTAACAAGTGACACAAGCTCGTGGCATTAAATATGGAAGCATTTACTCTGTAGAAGCTGCTTAACTCTACAATGTAAAACAAATATCTATGGCAAGACAGCAGACACATGTATGTACCAACCAGGGGTTTAATGTAAATACAACCAGCACAGAAAAACCTCTAAACAACAGAAACCAAAACCGGAATGAAGGAAGAGCCGAGTTTCACCCTTTGGCTCAATCAGAACTCAAATAAAAACAGAGGAAGATTCATGCTTTAAAAAAAAAAGAAAAATATGGGCTGGAGAGATTTCTCAGTGGTTAAGGCACTTGCCTCCAGTGCCTAAGGCCTCGGGTTCAATTCTCCAGGACCCACATAAGCCAGACCCACAAGGTGGTGGCCCTGCTGCGCTCTCGCTTGCTCTCTCTCTCTCCTTGAAAAATGAATAAATAAAATATTTTTTAAAAAAGAAAAAGAATACTTATAGACCATTTGTATTTATTTTGAGGATTCTTCTGTCCAGCTCCATGATCTATGTTTTGATTGAGATGTTTATGTTCAGTCTAAATTATGTTATTGAGAATTTTTTGCATTTATAAATTTTATTTTTTTATTGATAGCTTCCATAAGAATTTTGATATATGAACATATTGTCAAATTGTCATATTCCCACCAGGTTATCCTTTTATGTCCCCTCTCGCCTGCTGGTTATGGGGTATTTTTTTTAAGGAGAGGTGTTAAATAGAGGTACAAAAGGAAAATTTCTGAATTCTCAATTTAAAATCTCTTAGTAGCAGAAAGAACAATTGTGGTTAATGAAAGAGCAGAAACACAGCCAGATGGCCTCAAAGTCCCTTCTCACCTCCAGTTCTCTTGTGACTGTAGCTGCTCCCTCAAGATCACAGCAACTTTAAAACAAGCAGAGCAATAAGGAAGACCTTGTGATAGATCAGAGCCAACAAAGGCACCAAAATTTCTTGCTGATGAAAACAAAAGTTCTCTGGCAGCATTTCCTCATTACTTATCAATAATGCAGACCAATGTCTGTCTTAGGAGGCTATTCATCCATTTGGCTCTTTTAAAAAAATGTTTGTCTCGTTCTTTAAATAGATGCCAAGGGTATTCACTCCAGAAATAAAATGAAAAACAAATTCAAATCAAGAAAGATACAGAGCCGGGCGTGGTGGCGCATGCCTTTAATCCCAGCACTCAGGAGGCAGAGGTAGGAGGATTGCCATGAGTTCAAGGCCACCCTGAGACTACAGAGTGAATTCCAGGTCAGCCTGGGCTAGAGCGAGACCCTACCTCGAAAAAAAAAAAGATACAGATATAAGATTTGTATATCATCTTTCTTTTTCCTCACTTGTAGATTAGGGACAAATTCCTACCCTCACTTACTTGCTAACCTTGAGAAATTTACCAATTACAGAGTTGATTTTTATTTTCAAAATTTTTATTTTTCAGAATTCCCCCCAGATAATTTAGCAGGGAGTGTTGGAAATTCTCTCTCTCTCTCTCTCTCTCTCTCTCTCTCTCTCTCTCTCTCTCTCTCTCTCCCCCCCCCTCCTCATTTTGGCAATTTAACTGATGAAGACTTTTTCAGAGACATCTTTATATCCTAGACCCAAACAGTAGTATTAGCAAAAAAAAAAAAAATCCACATTAGCTGTTGAAAACAGGTAGCATTGAAGTCTTCTCTGCAATACACTCCACTCAACCTTGGCAGAAACAAATGCTCCCGCAACCTTACCTGCAATGCATCTGGGCAAAGGAGGGATCATTCCCCTAACCAGACCCACGAAAGAGGCTTTCCTTCCACAGCCCCACCGCACCCTCCCCTGGGAGACTCAGTAACAATGGTATCAGGGGCAGTTTAAGTGGAAGGAGTCACTTAATAAAATCAAAGCCCAATTCTAGGGACCAGGTGGATGGTGTTTCCTGAAAATGCTGGTGCTCACCCCTCCCCTTCTCCATCCTTACTGTGGTTGAGCAGATAGTCACTGAAATTCCCTGGAGAAATATTCTGTAGGCCATGGCCATTGTCCCTGCTGCCTGCCTTTTGCCTTGGTGACTGGCTCTGTCTGCAGACCCTGCAGTATGACTCAGCAGGCACGCATCAGCTGAGACCTGCTCTGACTACCAGAAGGAGCCACTGTCATGCATCTCTGATGACCCGCTGCAATGGTGACGCTCAAAAGGAGAGAATGGTGGAGTGGAACCTCCTCACGAAATGCCACTAACGCCTAGCAGGGTGGGCCAGGCCTTCTGAAGAGCTCACAGGCTCTATTTTGTTTTGCATAGTGTTTTGTTTTCTAAAACCAGTATGACTGTATATTTCAGGGTGGTTTTGAATGTACAATCCTCACCTAACCTCCTGTGCTGGGATTGCAGGTGTGTGTCACCATACCTGGCCTCAGAGGCTCTCCCTTGAGGGTGAATTTGCTTCGAACTATTCCAGGCCAACCTTACTCAGCCTGTTTGTATGGGATTATGGTGAGGAGGAGGTGGATGGCTGTGGGAGTCATTAATGCTACTAATAAATCTATCATGAACTCATTGTTAATTTGCTAAAAGCCCTTGGTCATTTGTCTAGTTGTCCCATATAGCAATCCTGGAAGGTAGACAGAAAACTGCTCATTTTCCACGAGAGGAAACTAAGGGTCACAGTCAAGTGGTGAGTAAGCAGGATTTGCGTCCAGACTTGGGGTGAGGGGTGCAGGCTCTTGGCGTTAGAAAGGCTGCGCTTGGTTCCAAGCGTGGCCAGAGGAAGGAACAGAGCCTCCACTTGACCCCTGCACAGCAGAGAGAGCAGTTCCTGTGCAGTGTGGGCAGCAGCTCTCAGAGGCTCTTCCAGAACCTGACCCCGTGGGTCTCTGCCTCCAGGCTCCGCTGGCCCCTGTCCCAGCCTTGCAGCTAGCTAGTGCTGTCTTCTGAAGACAGGTTTTCAAATGGATAGACCCTGAAGTACAGAGATAGATAACTCTCTGCTCTCCTTTGATGACAGGAGCAAGTTCTCTGCTAGAGAATTCACCAGCGCCCCCGGCAACTCATTCCATTTCATCTGCTGACCCTCGACTGAAGTTGGTGGGCTAATGAATTAGCTAAAAGCAAAAGGAAGTGGTCACAAGAGACTGATACATTTACACACACACACACATATGTATATATAGAGAGAGATAAAATACACACATGCATACACACAAACACACACACATATAGAGAGAGATAAAATACACACATGCATATATACATATATACATACACACCACACACACACACACACAAAGATGGGAAACTTGGTGACTAAATATTTGAGGACAAAGAAAAAAGTATGGCAGGCAGCAGGAGCTCAGCAGCTAGTAGACAGATAGCAGGCCCTGGCCACACAGTAATCTCAGGGCCCAGAGGGAGACCAAAGCTGCTGTGAGGAGGAGGGGAGACTGGCCTGCGGGAGAGAGGCCGTGTCCTGGGCTGGAAACTTGCCTGCAGTTCCGCTTTGCAGACAGAGATGAGTCAGTGCTGGACAACCTTGCTTCTCTGGGGAGGGAACTGCCGGGGGACGAAAGTGCAGGTTGTGTCTCATGTCCACTGCCTCGGGCAATCCAAAGAACCACAGGCAGTTAGCATACCCACTCAAGCTGCCTTTGCAAAACCATCCTGTTCTGGCTCCTCTGAAGCTTCCTTGGGTGTAAAGGCTGGGGGATAGCCACAGCAGGAAGGGACCAGGAAGTCCTCTTTGCTTCCCCTGCCAAGCCCAGTGATGTCAGGGCTGCATCTGCTGACAGGTAGTGTTAGAGACGGCTAAGAGGGAGAGGTACTTGGGAAGGAGTGCTTTGGGGTGCTGTCCTTCTGACATTAAGTGGCCACTGCATTCATGACCTTCCAGTGACTGTCATTTCCTCAACAAGATCTACACAATATTGGGTCCGTCAACATCTGGCCACAGATGGTGGAGGGGAGGAAAGACATCAAAGTAGAGAAGGGACCAGTTGGAAAAAAGAAGGTATTTGGTGGAAGGGGATTGGGGGATAAACGATTATAATCAAAATACATTATGTATGTATATGAAATTTTCCAATAAAAAAGATGTTAAAAAGAGACAGAGATACCTATTTATCACTGTCTAGTCCACTCTAGCATACATGGGGCTTACAGGTTTCATGTACTTGGAATATAGAAGGCAAGGATAGGAGCAAAAAAGAAATACTCTTCTTCACCTATTTGATTTTCCAAATTATATTTTTGCCATGAAGCTAAACTATGAATATTAAGATTCTACGGCTTTTAAAATAAATTATCAAAATTTAGTGACTTAAGACAACACACATTGATGGTCTTAACAGCTCTATGTATCAGAAGTCCTACATGGATTTAAGTTAAAAATTTGACATCAGATTGCAAAATCAAGAAACCTGAAGGAGGGCTTAGTGGTTAAGGTGTTTGCCTGCAAAGCAGAAGGACCCAAGTTTGATTCCCCAGTACCCATGTAAAGCCCAATGCACAAGATGCCACATGTGTCTGGAGTTCGTTTGCAGTGGCTAGAGGCCCTGGCACACGCATTCTCTCTCCCTCTCTCTCTCTCTCTCTCTCTCTCTCTCTCTCTCTCTCTCTCAAACAAACAAAACAGGTCCAAAAAAAACAAACAAACCCTGAAGTCTAATCCAGCAGGGTCCAGCTGAGCAGCTCCAGAACGTCTTCAGGCTCTCTCCACAGCCTCTCCTCCCCCAGCCACCAGACCAGGACCCACTGGAGATCTCAGGTGGCCTAGGGATCAGAGCCACGCCTCAGCCACACAGCATCCAGCACAGCCCATCTACAGAGCAGATCCCATGACCAACCATCCTAGCCAAGCCCAAAGCGTAAAAAAAAGAGGGAACCATGGTTCTCAGCCTCTTCATAGTGCAGACAGCCCAGCCATTGTTGGATTCCTCCACCTGATAATGCAAACAAATCTAATAAATCCCATTTGTAATAACATATACTCATTCTATTGGCTCTGCTGCTTTAAAGAACCCTGATTATACAGTAGCTCAAAGAGGACTCGAACTCATAGCACCTCTCCTGCTTCAACCTCTGTGTGCTGGGATGATAGGCATGAGCTATTGTGTGTGTGTGTGTGTGTGTGTGTGTGTTTGGACATATTATAACACACACACACACACGACACTTGGAGCTTTTACACACACTAAGCAAACACCCTGCCAGCAAGCCACACCCTCAGCCCATCCTGACTCCCTCTTTCTCTCTCTCTGACACTTGTGTACACAGATTACAAATTAGGGCACCGGCATCTTTGTGACACACCATTCTGCCCATCACACTATAGAAGACCTTTAGAAACTTGAAAACAAAGAAATAATGTCCTTCTCATGAAACTGTGGGACAGAATGGAGAGGGTCAGCTGATGCCAGTGCCAAGGGTAACAGTCTTCTCCCAACAGCCCCCAGTGTTCCACTTTAGGGGTTCCTCAACAGAAGAAACGTTATTCTTGTCTTGCTTTTTGTAAGTTGTTTCCCTTACCATACATGGACACCAGCTTCTGTTGTGAGGAAGAACCCAAAAAGGTCATAGAACAAGAAGATCAGGCCATCGAATTCTAAACCAGCCTCATTTCTGATTGTTCAGAGCCAGTATCTGACAGGATCCTAGCAATGCTGGAAGCCACGTGAGCGGTTAAAAACAGATAGTGGGAAGAAGTGTGGATAAACTGGTTATGAGCATCAAATTGTCTCCACCATAGAATTTGTGATTTTAAGACAATGATGAGCTTATAGCCCCGCACCTGAAACGGAAGAACAAGACCATAGGCCAGGTTGGTCTGACACAAAGACCATAGTCTTAACTTCTGAGGTGAGGAAGGAAGTCGTAGTCTGTCTACTGGGAAGGAATTTGAATTCCTGGGATCGGGACAATATTCAAATCCCTTGACCTGGATGGAAATGACATGCTTTTATTATAAGCCATTTTTATTATATATATACATATATATGCACATATAGATTTAATAAATATATATAAAGCAGGATATACTCTTTTATCCCCTTACCCTGGGGGCCCACCCTCCTCAGTGGGGTTATGGGATTCACAGCAGGGTCATGAAGGCCTCAGTCAGCCCATGTGGGGTAACAGGAGGACCACACCTCAGAGTAGTCCTAGCCATTTAATTTACACAATTATACCCATTTAATTTTATGTAACTCCTTTTGTATAACCTACACTTTCTGTGTGTTCTCTTTTGTAATAATAAATGAAGTGTTGCGGTTTTGTTTTGTTTCAGCAATGAACTTTGTAGCACCCCCACCTAGGAAGACTGAATTGCAAACATGCCCCAAATGATGTCAATGCCACCACACTTTGAGTAGCTCAGATCTAATCTGCTCCTGGTGTTGCCTCCTCCTTTAAAGGAAGATATGGTCTTCTGCCTGTTTGCTAGTGTGGATCTACTCAGCTTCTTGCTTCTGCTGGCTATTAGCCTTCGGCCACAGAATATGAATCCCTGACAGCTTATCAGGAAGCTAACAGCCTGGCTTCTCTCCCGTTTCAATTCTACACTGTATTTCCCAGGATGTTACACAAAATGCAAAAACAGCAGCTAAAATTAGAAGCCAAGGTGCTAGCGAGGCATATTTGTGTGCGGAGAAGGCAGAGAGATGTCAGAGGGGACCAATCAGAGCAGATCTATCATAGACAAGGGCATGGAAAAGAAAGGGAAGGGGACAGGTGGCAGGCGGGCTGAACATACAGTTGTGATATCTACAGAGACCCATGTGGGGGTTTGGGTTCTTTAAAAGCTCCCTGACCTACTTTTAAAAAATATTTTCTTATTCATCAAAACACGCTCTGTGAATTGCAATCCAGGTTCCTACAATTATCCAGTGTAAAGTAACTGGGAGTTACAGCCTGGGTCTCTGAGCGTAAAGAATTTGCACAACAGTGCTGGGAATGATGAAGGACATGATGACCATCTCAAAGTAGCAGGCAAGCTGCAGTTTGAAATGAATGCATGGGAAAACCTTTGAGCAAAGCCTTGAGTCTAGCTAAGATCAGGGAGCTCCTGTGATAACCGGCTGGCCTCATCCCTCAGATTTGCTGGGTACCATCAAAGCCTTACAATAGAGTAAATACAATAATGAGCTGGATTTATAGGGCACTTTTCTTCACGGAACTTGTATTCTTTCTGGGTAAGAGGGACCAACCATAGAGAAATCTAGGCAAGTATCACAGAGAATAAACCTCAGCAGTGAAAGGCTGGGCAGGGCGTAAACAGTGTCGTGTTCCTAGACAGGTGGAGTGCCACCAGCTCCAGGACAGATGGCTTTAACAGCTGCCACCTCGGCCTCCCTCCTGTCCCAGGGCTGTGGAGAAAATGAGATGCACTGTGTGGCCTAAGCCCAGAGTCAGGCTCCTGGCTAGGTGACTTCGTATTCTTCCCTCCCTGACTCAGCAGCTCTCCAGCCTCAGCTGGGATTCCCAGCGCTCCTCCTCATTTGGCATTCTTGAACTGCTTAAAAGGTGGCCGTCAAGTGCAAACCCACGCCTCGGTGTGGGCCATGTGCAGCCTGGACTGGCCCGTGACCCTGAGAGGTGGAGTGGGGAATGATTCCCACACCCACCCCAGGCACCCCGGCTTCACCCAAGCCGCACCCAAGAGGCTGAGCCTCACCTAGGAAGACAGCTTGCCCGCACAGCTCCAGGCTGAGGAAGCCCACGTTCTCAGGAGAACAGGAGCCATGTTCATTCATCACAATTCAGCTCTCTCAAGCTGCTTTTCCCAGCAGGCCTTGCTCCACCTCCAGATGTGCACAGATAGGAAGAAACCATGTGCACCAGAGCACCAGAGAGACCAGAGCTCAGGCTTTTGGCCAGGCCCTGCCCTGTCCTGCCCTGCCAGCCAGCGTTCCTGAGGGGCCTTCTCCCCAGCCTGCAGCTGGCATGTCTCTCCCGTTCCATCACAAAGGACCAGCAGGGCATATTAGAAAACTTGAACCTGACTATTAACTATTCACCATGGAGATGGTTAGAGAAATGTTCAATAATGTTTCTATGGTCTGACTCCACTCCAAAGCAAGTGAAAAAAAAAATAATGTCTATGTGAGTGAAACACTCCAGCTCTGTGTTGAATACAGCATTGTTATTATTAGAGCAACTGGGAGAGAGCATGGCATCTCTGGGCAGGGCCCTGGTGGGCCGTGTGGGAGGTGACTGTCAACAGCTGCTGAGAGGAAAGCTTGTTTATAGTCAGCAGCTGAGGTCTGCAGGTCACACCCACGGAGCTGCAGACAACCAGCCGCTGCTGCTCCAGACACTGCATCCAACTGTGGGGGTCTCCAGGGTCTTTACTCAAGGATGCCACAACCAACAAGGAAACCCAGGAGGCCAGCAGACAGCTGAGAGATTTCCCTGGGGGCCAGGCCAGCACACAGTCTCAATAGAAAATGGAGCCTAGAATGCCTTCCCCCAACAGATGAGACTGAGCGCCCAGAGCCAGCTGCAGAGACACAAGAGCTCTCTGTCCAACCCTGATTTCCCCTCGTTCACCAAATAGCACTGCGCATGCTGCGATCTGGCAGACTCTGAACATGCACTAGAAATAAAGCAGCAACCAAGACAGTCCTGACCTCTGCTCTCACCAAGTTCATGGTCTGGTCGAAAAATCCCCTGCAATTGAACTGGCATCATGTGATGAGTGCTCTGACAGGGAAGTTCACACCCGAGTGCCATCACAGGAGAATCCAAAACAACCCGACATGGAAACCAGCCCTGAGACACTGGGAAGTCTCCAGAGATGCCAGCCCAAGGCCGTCTCTCCTTTTCCTCCTTCAGTTAATTAAACTTTTAGCTAATATTTACCCATCTGGTTCCTATTCTATTTTACTTCTGCTCTCTTTCTCTCTCTCTCTCTCTCTCTTTCTCTCTCTCTCTCTCTCTCTCTCTCTCTGGTTGTTTTTTGAGGTAGCATCTTCCTCTAGCCCAGGCTGACCTGAAATTCACTATATTTCAGGGTGGCCTCAAACTTATAGCAATCCATCTACCTCTGCCTCCCAAGTGCTGGGTTTAATGGCATGCACCACCATGCCCAGTTTCTGATCTCTTTTTTAAGAAGTATTTTTTATTTATTTTAATTACTATATTTTTTTTGTATTTTTAAGGCCTATGATGGTTAGGTTTTGTTGTCAACTTTATCTTTTTAATTATATCTTTTCTATATGTACTTTCTGAAATACATATAGAAAAATCAAAAGATCTCTAGAGCACATGCCTAAATTTCAATAACGGTTATTTCTGCCAAGGTAAGTGTCTTAGTTTCTTTTACTATCTTAGAAAGAGGAAGGTTGGGATGGAGATGTAGTCAGTTGGTCATGCACAAGGCTCCAGGTTTGAGCCCAGCCCCTCTACCCCAGGAGGGGTGGTACACGCCTGGACTCTGGATTCCCACTTCTCCTGCAGCCAGCCTGGGCTTCACGCGACCTTGTCTCTCCAAAGAGGAAAGGTCATGTTGTTGTTGTGGAGCCCTGTGGAGAGACAGGACATTACAGTGGCAGCACATGGGGGAGAAACTGTTCGTTCCGTGGCCAGGAGACACGACCCCACAATCCCCCCACAAGAGCACAACCCCCAAAGCCTAAGACCTCTCACCCCAGGAGACTAAGCATTGGAGTACCTTAGTTTCCAGTATCTGTATTTTTAAACTCACCATCTCTAAAACTGTGGGTTGATTTTGTAATAAAAAAAAATGAAATTATCAAATCTTTCTAAAGTCTCAGTTTAACTGAACCAAGAATGCATCCTGAGGAAAGCACTCCGTCCCAGGCCTGCTTTGTCTGTGGTCCATTCATCCTCTGTGGGGACGGCTTAGGACAGTGCCACCGCCCCCCTGCACGGTGACAGTACGAGGATAGTGATCAGTGAGCCATCAGCTACTCTGGCATCTGACAGTGTTCACCCCATGCGCTCAGCTGACCTGACCCAAGGTCACCAGATCTTCGCATGAGGCTGAGAATAGTAGTTCCTTAAATAATGAAATAATAAGTCTTCACACTGCTTCTGGGAATGGTGCTTTACAGCTTAGGATGTGTGTGTTTCTGTTCTCACAATCTATTCATGAGTCTTCTGGGTCCCTGGCTGAGAGCGCTTTCCTACCTTCTGACAAAGACACTTGCTGCCCACTACAGTTTGCACGGGCTAGGTCTATAATCTGCAGTCACAGGCCCAGTTCTCTGAATGAGCCCACCTTTGGCTTAATGCTCTGTGGTCTCTATTTTGAAATCACTATTTAGAGCTGGTGATTTTGTAAGGGAAGTCGGCTGGGGGTGAAGCCAGTGTGTGAGCAGAGGGCGCAGGCTGGCATAGTGCATGCACACACAGGCTTACTTCTGAGGGATAGAAGTGAGTGGATGGGAGGTGTGGCCAGGACCAGACCCGAGCCCACATTACTGGGGGATGGGTTGCAGGAGCTGTGGAGACAGCAGTGGTCACAACCAGCCTCACGCTGCACTGCTTTCCAGAGGTGGTCCAGCCACCCTCTCCCTTCACAGAGAAGCTCCAGCATCTATCTAGAAGGTCCATTCAGAGGTAGACTAAGGACTTGGTGTGATGGTTAAGTTTTGATGTCAACTTGACCTTTCAAGTAATCTTGGGTAGGTCTCTGAGGATGTTTACAGGAAGGTAGCCTCTCTGTAGGGGGCAGGATGTAAAGAAGCTCAAAGGAGCTAGTAGTAAACATCCTTTCCTGTGTGGGCAGTGCAGGAAGGGAATTCCAGAGACTCAGGAAGCCATTAAGTCTGGGATAGGGCTGCAAGACCCCACCCTAAGCCTATATAAAGGGGAAGAAATTCTCTCCTTGGCTCTCCTGCCTGTTTGCTGTTCTGTGTATGTGGTGCTGGTGATGAGTTTCTCTCTCTGCTTGGACCTGTGAAAGAGGGCCAGCCTCTTTCACTATTATGGAACTTCCCCTCAATCTGTAGTTTCAATAAATACTTTTCTCCCCCAAATTGTGCCTGGTTTGGAGATTCAGCCCAGCAGCGTGTGGCTGACTACGACACTTGGTGTCCTCATTGTACCAACCCACAGCTGAGCAAAGGCAAGCAATGCAGAAGCCGGTCACAGGCTCCTTTACCATGAACCACCCCCACCCATAACGTACACACACAGGCTCTTTAGTAAGTTTGCCCAAGAGCCTCACCCCAGACATTTGCCAATGTCTGCACCCCTTTAGAGACACACCATAGGAAAGACTGCATCCCAAGAAGGACAAATCCACGTGGCCTGTTTCCTAGCCTGTATCTGCTTGGTGATGCTGGTTGGATACCCAAAAGCCAGGGCGAGCATGGGAAGGTGTCAAAGTCCCAGCGTGGATAAAAGCTTCCATGTGTTTAATCAAAGGAAGAGCAAGTCATCCCAGAGCTGGGAGCTGCTGTACCCCACTGTTCTTCAGAACAAAAGAGGGTGGTCAGAGTCAGGCATCAAGAGAGAAGACACCTATGTTGACCTCTGACCTCCACAAATATGTGTACAAGCAAATCCCCACACACATGCATACATACACATAAATACACACACAAATAAATAGGATTTTCTTCATGTCACCTAAAACCAAGCCCTTCTCCAAATTACACTACCATCCAACCTGATAGCTTGAACATTTAATGCTGTGTTCTGTTTCCATGTGTGCATCTCAAGAACTCCTTGAAAGAACCATCTCCTCCTCTTCCTGTGCCTCCCAAACACCGGGAACCACAGGGCATTCAGAGCACTCACAACCTGACGTCCTTCATCAGGCATCCATCTCCCCAGCATCCCTACAAGCCATGAGTCCATCTCCCAGAGGTGCAGATGGAGGAGCCAAAGGGTCTCAACCAGAGACCTATGTTTTCACTCGACTGAGCCCCACGGGGGGGGGGGGCGTCCCTAGCACAGCCATTCTTCCCAGAATCCCTCTCCTTGCTCACTAGCTCATGTGGTGTATTATAAGCACAGAGAATTCAGCAGGATCTTCATGTCAGCTGTGGCTGCTATTCCTTAGTCTTCCTCAGAAGCACCTCTCCCATCACCAATCTGAGCTGTCCTAGGACCACTGTGCCAAGGAAGGATAGAACTCTCTGAAAACCAGGCTTCCAAGGTAGCCTCACTTCTGTTTTTTAACATTATTTATTTGCTTTTTATTTGCAAGCAGTGAAAGAAAGAGAGAGAGAGAATGGGCTCACCATGGCCTCCAGACACTGCAAATAAACTCCAGATGCATGTGACACTTTGTGCATCTGGCTTTATGTGGGCACTGGGAGAATCGAACCCTGGTTGTTAGGCCCTGTAGACAAGTGACTTAACCACTGAGCCATCTCCCCAGGCTCTCTTTTGTTTTTTATGCTTTGAAGACGAAGTGGACAAGAGTGGCAGCTTTGTGGTGAAAGTGGCCGTACACACAGCTAGGGTTTCTGCTTCTTGCCTTCTGAGATGAAAATGAGGAGTTCTAGGTCCCCAGACATGCTTTCTACCTGACTTCCTTCCTAAGTCCCAAAGGCCAACCAGATTGTAGCCTCCAGGACAGTTCCAACTTGCTGTGGCTTTAAAATGGTTTTCATGTATGTACAGTCATGGGGTAAGGCAGGCATTTTTAAGAGAAAGCACAAAACCCCTAGAAGCCATGAAGAAAAAAGACTAAAAACTAGGCAACATAATAATCCAAAATTTATAGCAATAAAACATACCATAAATAAACAACAAATAAGACTTTCGAATATCTATAGCATGCATTGTAAGTAAAGAATTAATTTTGTTTATATTCCTTATCTAAGAGATGCTTGGTATTGTAGGATTTACTTTTTTAAATATTTTTATTTATTTGCAAGGAGAAAGAGAGAATGAGAATGGGTACGCCAGGGCCTCCTGCCACGCAAACAGACTCCAGATGTATGCACCACTTTGTGCACCTGGCTTTATGTGGGTTCTGGGGAATCAAACCCAGACCATCAGGCTTTGTAAGCAAGTGCTTAACTGGTGAATCATCTCTCCAGCCAATTTTTACATTTTTATTGAGAACTTTAATATATGGAGTACTGTATTTTGATTGTGTTCCCTCTTTTGCCCCCTCCCCCTCACCTCAATCCATTGAGGACCCTCCTCTTTGTTGTCCTTCCTCTGTTTTGTTTTTCGAGGCAGGGTCTCATTTGAGAAAGGCTGGCATGCTGGAGCTACAAGCATAAGCCACCTTACCCAGCCCTTGTCAACTGCAATTGGGAAGGTAAAAAACCTCTCAGAGGCTCAGGCTGCTCAAGAGAGCTATAACATGCACTAGGCGTGCCTTCTTTAGGAGTAGGAAGCCTGCTTGAGGACCGAGGAGGACAAAGAGGGCAGAGACAAGGAGACATGAGTTGCCCAAGTACCAGCCCCCACCCAGATGCTGGTAAGCCTCTTGACTTTTGTCACTCCCTCCAGCCTGAAATCTGGCAGAAAATGCCATGTTTCTTTCCTGATTGATTCAATTGTATTTATTTGTTTCATGCCCTGTTTTCCATTTCGACGTGTGCGTATCAAGAACTCCTTGAAGGAACTATATCCTCTCCCAAAGACCAAGAACCACAATGGCACTCAGAGCACCTGACGCCCCATTCATCAAAACATCAATCCTCCCGGCACCCCACAAGCTGTGAGTCCATCCTACAGGGGTCAGTTCCCTCTCTTTTCTACTCCTTACATGATAAGATTTTATAGAAAAGACTTGGGAAGTACGGATCAGTTACATGCTGTGCTTCATGTTTAGATGCCCTGGTAATTACCTCATCTCAGCTTGGATAACTAGCATGAACTGAACTCACAGGAAAGCAGGGCCGCTGCTTAAAGAGAGGAGATGAGAGGAGGAACGGCGTGATAACATCTCGGCTGTCTGGATCTAAGCCTATGGCTCTCTTCCATTCTTACCCTGTCATCCTGTGGGCTTTAGGTCCTTATGATGAGATCCACATTCCATAGAGGGTTAGCGGCTCTCATCATCCTGAAAATCTAAGCCCAGTAATGTCCCGTGGTTACCAGAATGGAAATGTTTATTCATATGCCATTCCTAATCACAAAGAACTCTTGACCCACAGACTGAAAAAAAAAAAAAACCTGTGAAGCCTTGAATGCTGGTGCTGTGTGCCTTTAGTCCCAGCATGTGGAGGTGGAGGCAGGTGGACCATCCCTTCAAGGCTGACCTAGGCTGCAGAGTAAGATGCTCTCTTACAGGGGAGGCACAACATCTGCATTAAACATGATTTCTGGATGTGTCCTGATGTGTTTCTGGATGAGCTTTGCCTTTGAATCGGTATAGACAGGGTCTTCCCCAGTGTGGGTGAGCATTATCTGATTCTAGAAGGAACACGAATTTGCCTCTTCACTACTGCTTTTCTTTGAGCACCTCCGCCCTTCGACTGGGGTTTACACCGTCAGTCCCCTGGGTCCAAGGCCACAGGCTTAGACTGAAATGACATCTACTTTCCTGTCTCCACCTGGCATGCAGCAGGTCACAGGACTTCCTATTCCTGCCATGGATCTTTTGTCTGAAGAATCCTGGCTAACACACCTTGCTTAGACCTCACATTTCCATCTGATAGTTCTAACTCATCATGATCAGAGGAGAAAATAAAAGAAATAAGGATGCAATTAAGGAATAACTTCAAGGACACGGTGTTCCGAAAATCTTTGCTTTATCAAGCACTTACTGTCATCTACTTCACAAGTACCAACGCTGTTTGCTTTGCAGGTGACATAGACACTGAGTTTTACCACTCAGAGAGGTCGCAGAGCTACAAGGACCACAGAAAGCTTTCAGTCCATGCCTGGCTGACTTCAGAGGCATCAAGAAGGGAAGTGGTTAGCAAAGTCATAAAAGTTAGCCAGAACAGAGAAAAGTAAGAATACCACTTTCTTGAAGTGCAGGTTGGAACAGAGAAGTTTCCAGAACTGCTACATAAGAGTAAATATCATTATTCCTGAGGGAAATAAAATAAACAATTTAATCACATATATGCTTAGGATGCTATTTCTAGAAAATTTTACGTATGCAAACATCTATTTAGTAGGTTTACCTTTACATACACACACACACACACACACACACACACACACATATATATATATTCATACATGCATATAGTGGGTTTTTGGAGACAGGATCTCATCTACCCAGGCTGGCCTCAAACTTCTTTTTCTTTCTTTCTTTCTTTTTTTTTTTTTTTAGAAAGAGAGAGAAAAGGAAAGAAAGAGAAAATGAGTTCCATAGGCTCTAGCCACTGCAAACAAACTCCAGATGCATGCGTCACTTTATGCATCTGGCTTTATGTGGGTTCTAGGGAATGAAACCTGTGTCATTAGGCTTCGCAGGCAAGCACCTTAACCGCTGAGCCATCTCTCCAGCCTCCAGCTTCATTTCCATCTTCCTTAGTTAAATAATTACTTATTTGTGAAGCACCATTTTAAGGAGCAGGACCTTAGCAAGTGGTGAGAACAGTGTGCATTCCGGGAGGGCACCAGGAGCAGGAGGTCAAGCTGGGCAAATGGCCTGGACCAGGCGGGAAGGGGCATGAAACACTGGGGCAGAGAACAGATTCTCTGGAGCTGAGACTTCTCTCTGGCAATCAACAAGAACTAAACAGGGCTGTTACATGGTGTCTTCAGTGCCATGTGGGGAGTTGTAATTATTTTTAAAGGGCAGAGTAAGTAAGCTAGGATTGGGTCTTGAGCCATGTCCTGCCAATGTGTTTGGGGAAAATAGAGAACGGAAGGAATATGTAGGCATACGGAGGAGAGAGGGAACCTTCTTTATGAAACTGAACTTGGCTCTTGGGGGTTCTGTCAACCGTGCCCAGCCGTGTTTTAGACCCTTTTCTCCAGAAGCCTTTTATGAGGAGAGCTAAATCTCAGACAATAGAGCAATGTGAGGGGAGAGGCCTTCTCTTTCTTTCTCTGTGCGGATCTCTGAACAGTTCAGCAGCACACGATCAAAGTGGAGGAGGGGAGACCACATTGTGTCCTCCAGGCCAATGATAAGCTCACAGGCTTGGTTCCATGGAAGGAGAGAGAAGCTCCAAACATGGCTGAATGACCCTTGGGATCCGAGCCTGGTACGGATGTAAATTAAAATCAAAACTATATAAACAGCAGCACAATCACACTATTCAGGGCTCCTTCATTAGCGACCAGCCCTCCAGTGCCCCTGCCCGCAAAGACAGCTTCCCTTTCTTCTCCCTTCTAACTCATTTCCAAGCCGGCCAACAAAAGGATGCTGCGGACAAAAGCAGTTCTAATTGGCGAGGGGAGAGGGTTAGAGACATTCATTTTATGTGTGCAAATGTGGCATGTCGACCATCTGAGGACAGGCGTCCTGCTCAGGGGCCCAGCAACCCAACGGTCACATCTACCAGCCCAGACTTCCCAGATGCTGCCTTGTGTAGCAGAGCTCTGTGACAGGCAGGTCCACATGCAATGGGCCCCATGGAGTCCACTCGCTGTATTGTCCTAAAGCATGGTGACATCGGGCAGTCATTGAGGTGAAGAGAATCTTTCCCAAATCCACCTCTTGCTGAATGTGGCCTCAAAGTAGAAACTTTGATGAACAAATGTGATGGTTAAGTTTATTGTCAACTAGACTTGTTTAATAATCTTGGGCAGGTCTCTGAGCTCGCCTGCAGAAAGGACTGACAAAAGGAGGTCCCTCCTCCAGAGTTGCCCTTCCCCCAAGTAGGTGGGCCTTCCAGAAGGGGACTGGATACAAGGAAGCTTTGGAGGAGGAAAATTCCTGTTTTTTCCCTCCGTTCCCCCCCGGCTGCTGGTGCTGGTTCGTGACTTGCTCTCGCATCCTGCTCTCCTACCCTTCCTAGACATCGGAACCCAGTTTCCTTGGCCTTACCTCACATCGTGGACTTGGAGAGCAACTGCTCCCCAAGGGAGCCATCAAGCCTTCTGGGCTGGATTGGGACTACTGAGGCCTCCAGCCACATGGACTGAACAGCTACTGGTTCCTTCACCTGTGGGCCTGCAGACTGCTATTGTTGGACTGCTGTAAGCTACCCCAATAAATTCCCTTTTACTATAACCCATTCTATCAACTCTGTTTCCTCTAGAGAACCCTGACTAATGCAACAAACCACACATTTTTTTTCATTTTCTTACCATCTTCTTGGGTTTCCGAAGCACCCACACCTGCCTCTGCAGGGGCCTCTGTAAAGGATAGTTGTCCAGCCTTTCTTGTACCCACATGCCCTGCCCTCCAGAAGACCCTGTCACTGTTTCAGGCTCCTTCACATTCATTCTCCAACCCTCACTCCTCTGCACACTTGGAACTCCCTGCTGCTATCCTTGCCATCCAGGTCCCTAACCCAGAAGCCTCTATTTTCTCCCCATAAAATGAAGTAAGGAGCCCTACTCAACCCCACTGGCTATGGGGAAACTTAAAAGGTCATGGAATTAATTATAAATGGTATAAATGTGTTAATAGAAATGCCTACATTCAGATTATCACTTGATAATTTAGTGACCATTTACAAACCTCCCTCATTAAACGAGTCAAGTTTTCAATCAAGAGAACAAATTGAAATTCTTACATATCAACACCAACGTGATTTACCACTTAAAAATTATGAGAGCCAAAACAGCCAAAGCAAGCCTAGCTCTGCCTTGCTTGGGTCATTCCCCCAAATATTTTACCTGCTCATGCCTGGTGGTCTCCCTCTGCTTCACCCAGTTTGCCTTCAGCCCCCCTAATGCCAGGCGAGGGAACTGGTGCTCAGGAGAGGCAGAGACCAAAGAGAGTGCCAAGAGCAGGAGGGGTCTTTCCTCTAAGTGGGAGTGTGGTATGGCTTTTCCCCCTCTTTGGGGGAGAATGGATTGTGCTAGTCGTCTAATGAAGTCTGCTGCTGTGACCGGAGCACTGTGCTTGTCCTGCTGGTGGCAAACAGCAAAGCAGGCGCGGGGAGAGAGGAACGTGATGTCTTATGACCCCGGCTCAGATGATTGTCTTGTTCACCCTTCCCATCCAGCTCAGCAGATGAGCTGTGTGGCCATTGTCCCCTGCTGATAAGAATAAGGGCAGTGTTATCTGCTATGATCAGCCCCTTGCTTAGGAGAGGAGAAGCCAGGGCTGGTGGTCAACTCACAGCACTCAACCCAATACTATTGTCCTCAGTACCTCACAGCTCTGCGGCATCAGCCTGGACAAGGCTGTCGGAAAGAGAACGGTGTGGCTGATACGCTCAGCTCTTTTTCAAATTGCACTTATACAACCACTGTATAGGTTCCTCGGCTGCCATAACACAGGACCCCGCACTGGATGTCTTAAACAACCCAAACTGATTCTCTTACACTTCATGGAGGCCAGAACGGCTAAGTCGCGGTGTTGTTGGGTTGGCTCCTCTGTAGGCTCTGAGGCAGACCGCTTTTCACACTGCCTGATCTTCTAGCAGAAGAGATGGCTGTTGGCGTCCTTGGCTGGTGGCTTGGCACAATTCACGTCTCCATCTTCATATGGCCTGAGTCTGTGTCTCCTCTTCTCCCTTCTTCTGGTACTGAACCCAGGGCTAAGCCATACCTCAGCCCCTCTTCTCTCTCTTTTTTTAAAAATTATTTTTATTAGCCTACAAAAAATTGAGTTTCGGGCTGGAGAGATGGCTTAGTGGTTAAAGCATTTGCCTGCAAAACAGAAGGACCTGAGTTCGACTCCCCAGTACCCATGTAAAGCCAGATGCACAAGGTGGCGCATGTGTCTGGAGTTCATTTGCAGTGGCTGAAGGCCCTAGTGTACCCATTCTCTCTCTCTCTCTCTCTCTCTCTCTCTCAAATAAATAAATAAAAATATTTTTAAAAATTGGGTTTCATTATAGTGTTTTCTAACAAGTTTTGTTTCTCTTCACCCCTCTTTCCCTCTCCACCCCCTCACCACAGCCTCCTTTCTGCTTTCACACACGCTGCCTTTGTCCTTCCTCACCTCCTCATCACTCGTTCCCCTCTCCTGGTCTCGAGCTCAAGTCATAGCCTATGCTCACTCTCACACCCCCTGACTTACATACATACAAGCATTAAAAGTTAGGATCCACATATGAAATCTGCCTTCCGCTGAGATATGTATACAGGGGGCCTGGCCAAGGGAGGGGAGAGGCTTCACCCATGTACCCACCATTTCCTCAGTCCACTACCCCGATGGACGGCCTGTGGATAACCCCGAGCACTTCACCCTCCTGAGAGTGTCAAGGAGCCCCTGTGTCTCGCCAATGGCCTGTCTGGGCAGCTCTTTGCCTGCCCAGTTTGTGGAGGTCAGCCAACTCCGTCTACTCTGAGGCTGCTTAAGTGACCGCACAGGATTCAGCAGCTAACCTTCATAGAAGGAAAACAGCAGGAAGGAAGTCTGCATTAAGTTAACCAAATTAACACTAAAAGAGACACCGGGCACAAAAATTCTATAATTAGGATCTTCAAGAAAGAGAGGGTAGAGCCAGGCGTGGTGGCACACGCCTTTAGTTCCAGCACTCGGGAGGCAGAGGTAGGAGGATCACCATGAGTTCAAGGCCACCCTGAGATTACAGAGTGAATTCCAGGTCAGCCTGGGCTAGAGTGAGACCCTACCTTGAAAAACCAAGAAAAAAAAAAAGGAAGAAAGAAGAGAAAAAAGAGATGGAAGGAGAGTGAACTATTTTCAAGTTTCAAAAGGACATATATATATATATAATACATACATCTGTAAATATGTGTGTATGCTTGTGCATACATACATGCATACATGCATATATACATACATGGAACCAGTTCTTGCTATGTAGCTATATAGCCTGGTTGGTGTCAAACTCAAAATCCTCCTGCCTCTTGAGTTCTGGTGTTATAGGTTTATTGGCACGCCTAGCTTCTGTATAAAGTCACTTCCCTCCAAAAAATATTTCCCTATTCACTGCTAGTCTGGCCCAGTCCACAAACTAGGCTTTATTTGTTCTTCTGCACCACAAGCTGGCCTTGAACTTCTATCCTTCTCTCCACCTCCCAAGCCGAAATTACAGTTGTGCCACCATGCCTGTCTGTGCCACAACTTGAGTTCACATGCTATTAGGTTATGTTCCGTCATGCCACAGTTTTGCGTCAAAACCATTTACGTGATAATCATCTGTGCTCTTCTATTGTCTATTCTCATGTACCTTGCTGAAATTCTTGGTTTAATCATTCAAAGAAACTAACTGCCTGTATAATCAAAGAATACTGTTACAATCATCAACTGTATATAACTCTGACAAATGCTCAGTAAAATTGCACTCAGATACACTCTCCTTGAGTCTGTATGTTTGTCACTTAGCTGACTCCCTGCCCACTTCTCCAAGGCCCTGTTCCTTCGGTCCCAGCACTCCGGCCGAGCTGGTCCGTGGCAATGTTCAATAAGTAATCGTTAAGTATGTGGTCATTTCAATATGTGGCTATTTAAATTGAGATCATTTTATCTGGCCCCTTGTGAAAAGAACTCGGCTGTGGGTTACCACACTATGACTACATCAAGATGCCACAAGCATTTCTAGCTGGATGGCTTTGGAGAGCAGAGGGCAAACACCTTAACAGAAAGTCCACGTATTAAGAACACCAGCGTTTACTCAAAGCAGTGCCTGTGAGTCAGGCTTTGTTTTGAAATGTTACTGAATTTAGCCCTCACATCAACTTAGTGAGGTCAAAATGGTTGTCTTAAATTTCCAGATGAAGTTTGGTGTGATGGCCCATGCCTTTAAATCCCAGCACTCAGGAGGCTGAGGTAGGAGGGTCACTGTGAGTTTGAGGCCAGTTTGGGTTACAGAATTGAGTTGCAGGTCAGCCTGGGCTAGTGTGAGACCCTGCTTCCAAAAAGAAAATGTACAGATAAGAAAACAGACTCAGATCTAAAGCCAAAGTCTGATGCTCAAATTCATATTTGAATGTTGATCTTTCTCTCCCTTTGTTACTGAACCCACTGCCTGATACCTAACCAGTTCTAAATTAATTGGAAAAAAATAAAGGATTCTAGCTCGTTAAATAAAGAGATGGTCAACGGGAACTCTGTTAAGTGAGTTCATTCTGCACACCAGGTAGCACCAGGCTGCTCCTTGAGGCCTTGGAGGTTTGGAACCTTGGAATTTCAGTCAGTTACCACTGGGCTTCTTGAACTCCTGCAGCTGTGGGCTGAATTAGAGGCATGGGTGAGCATTCAGAGGAAGTTGCCTCATTATAAGATGATCAAAAGCTCAAACTAGCTCCTGTCCATCTATCAGCCCAACGATGACAAACACCCCTGCTCCTCATCCAGAGAAGGAAAACACACCAAGCAAGGACAGTCATGTGACCAAGGACACCCTAGAAGCATCCAAGTTGGGCGTTGCTCCATGAGATGCTCCTGAGTCAAGAGGTGAGCAGAGTTGATGGCTAAGGCCAGGAGGCTGGAAGTAAAATGAAAGCTGATTTGAGCTCAAAAGTTGATAGAATATTTCAACAACTGGAAACATCGAACAATGGAATGAGTTGTTGAGATGTGACCAAGCAAGAGCTAGATGACATTTGTCATAGATGCTATGGCTGGACTTCTGGGAAGCGTGAAAGGCCAGACTAGCTGAATCCAGATTCTGTAAACAAGAGCCTAGCCTGAAGATCCAGTGGAAAGATTAATGCTCTGAATCACATTCTGTCTTCCCAAATCCCTCTCTGTCCAAATCACTCCCCAACACACGCCACAGCATTGTAACTGAAACCAATGCCGGTTTTCAACCAAACCCGTCACCGAGGATCACAGCCCAGGGTTAATCAAGTGTCTTGGATTGATTGAAATAGAAGAGAAATTCTTTTTCAGTTTCTCAAGTGAAGCAGTAAGGTTTCTGGCTTTGGAGTGGGCGGCAGGGAGGAGAAGGTGATCAAAATAATCCGAGCCAGGCATGCTGCTACACACCTGTAATCCCAGCTACTCGGGAGAGGCTGAGCGCAAAAGATTCTAAATTCCAGGCCAGTCTGGTGAACTTAGTGAGACTCTGTCTCAAAATAAAAGGTGAGAAGGGCTGGGAGCCTCGTTGAGTGTTAGGGCTCATTCCTAGCATGTGCAAGGTCCTGGGTTCAATCCCTAGAACCACAAAAACTCAATCAATCCATTGATAATATCAATATTTAAACTTACAAGCAGAAGTGATCCAACTGATAGCCACAACAGCCCCTGCAAAGAAGGCCAGGCATCGCCATTTATTTATACAGTACGAGGTTACCCACTTCCCACCAGCTGCAGAACTATTAAATGGGAACGTGACCTCCAACATAGGTTTCTGACTCCACATGGCTGCAGGACTCTGACATTTTGAAGATAGCACGGCTCATATTATTAGACATTATTTTGATCATTGCACTTGAGAGAAAAGCTGAGTTTAGAATTTTTACTTCAAATATTTTTAAGTCCTGGTAATGAAGATAGATAGTCATTTTGGTACCTAGAACCTGGTGAAAGGAAATACATTCCTTAAGACATCATCTACTTACAATATGCATTTTTTAATGACTCTAACCAGGAGTTTCCAGTACTTGGAATATTAGCGCGTGTTCCACATCCCAAGGAGGCATTGGGCCTGGAAGGCAAGATGCTGCAAGAGATAATTGTCCAGGTGCATGTCATTTAAATACAGCCTGTCATTACTGTCCACCACTCACATCATATACCAGGATTTTATATCCTGGACTCCCATGAGGCCCTGTCTTCTATTACAACCCTTGCCTTTGGAGGTTCCCAGAAGGGAAACAGTGAGCAAATGCTAGTTAAGCCCTGTGCTCATTAGAGGCTGTAGCAAATTGTCACCTGAAGAAACCCTTCAGGGCTGCTGGGGTTCTATCAGGGTGAAGAGTGGGCCTGTGAATAACCGAAA
>PVHP010028187.1:0-23493 GCA_004024765.1 Zapus hudsonius | reverse complement strand
CATCTCAACAGGTACCTTTTGGTGGTCAGCATGGACTTAGTTCAGGCCAGTCCTCATGCTATGGCCAGCATGGGTCTGGTTTAAATCAGTCCTCTAGCTATGATCAATATCAATATTCCCCAAGTTCTTGTTCTGCCCCGAGTCAATATAGTTCTGGGTGTGGTCAGGGTTGTAGCTCTGAGCAATACGGGTCAGGTCCATGTTCCTCCGCTGTCTCTGGATCCGGTCTGTGTTCTAACGCTCAACAGTATGGGTCCAGCTCACGTCCCTCATCGAGCTTCGGATCATGTGGTTCTGGGCGTGGTCAGTGCTCTGGTTATGAGCAACAAGAATCACAAGGGAGATGTGGAAACCAGTGGGAATCTCGTTGTAGCTATTCTAATTGTAACGATGGGCAGTCTAGAAATGGGTATAGACAAGTGGGAAGTTCTTCAAGTTGTGTCTCTGGGCAATGTGTACCCTCCTATGGACAATCCAGATCTAATGAAATGTCATTTTGCAATGACAACAAACAAGGTGGTTCTTATTACCAGAGAGGTAGAGGAGGGAACTGTGGAGTGGGAAATGCAGCCTCAAGTTCCCACAGTTTCAGTAGCAGCACTCCCCTCTATGAATACGTCCAACAGCAGAGGTGCTAATACTTGCAGTGAATAAGGAATAGAAGTGAAATTAACTCAAACATTAGCTTAAGAAATGAGCAACTGTTGTTGATCAGCAACTCCTCCTGAAATCTCTTTCTCGGCCTGGATGTATCTGCTTCTACCTTTTCTTTTAAACCCATTACTAAACTATATTCTTTGTTATTGAGTTTCTTCCAAATAATGTCTGGTATCGGGCTACTTTGTTAGGATGTATTGAGTAAATCCTTAGGGCGAGGGATAAAAGTTGGAAGAAAAACACAGAGTATTTGAATAACTTGGAATTAAGGTATCTTTGGGGGAGCTTACCATTTAATTAGAGACAATGCCGAAGTAAGCTTGTAGTTTTAAAAAGCAACATAGTAAATGCATCGCCAGTCCTGGAATAAAGCTTCCGCTCATTGCAACATGCATTCTAATTTTTCCTTATGCTGTGTTTAATTATAACCTTACGTTAGGTGGAGACAGAATGTCAACTGTCCTAAAAGCAAAGATAAAGCATTGGTCTTTCTCTGCTGACCAAAACCAATGCCCTAGTTTTGGATACATCTTTAAATCACTAAGTGAACAAGTAGAGTTAAAAAACTGGCTTCCTGAGCTGGGCGTGGTTGCACACGCCTTTAATCCCTACCTCAAAAAAAAAAAAAAAAAAAAAAAACCTTGCTTCAGATGCTGTTCCCTAGCCAATGAATGCCAGCACGATTTCTTAAAGAGTGTGGATGTATCTGTTCAAGATCAAAGGATGCATGCATGAGCCTTAACGTGGTTGCAGCAAGAAATACCTAGGTTTCTATTTGTAAGAAATTGCTCTAGACTGGGGAACTTTAAAAGCATGCAAAGATAATTAATGGTAGCTCATTGGCCTTTTTGTGTAGGGAAATATTATCCACAGCCATATGGAAAGAAAGCCTACGTGTCATTGTTAGGTAGCTGCTTGGTACTTGTAAGGTACTTGTTTCAAGTCTTTGGATTCAAATGACTGAACTGCGCTAATATTAACAGTCAATAAATGGTGATCAAATGCTGAGTTTGTCTTATCTCTGCTTCTTTTCCCTTTTCTCACACCAATGGTCACACCAGGAACCAACACAAATAGATACCACCCAAAGCCCTAGACTTCACAGACAACCCAGAATAAAGAGCTTCCTTAGTCTCCGTAATACAAATGATTTAATTTGAAAACAAAGACATTGGACTTTTGTTTTAGGATTGATAGGTTTGTTTTGGCTTTGTTTTTTGAGACAAGGAATCACTATTGTGGCTGGAACTCAGCCTCGCGGGTGCTGAGATGACAGGCAGGTACCACCATGCCTGGCTTCATTGCACTGCTTTCCTAAATGATTTTGGTTTTGCCTATGACATGAGAGCAAAGGCAAAGAATCACAGTAGAGAGTGACAAAGAATGAGCGGAAAGAAAAGATATAAGGAAAAGAATTAACAAAATGAGATGGAAAAAGTCTCTTCTTGAAAGCTGTTTGGAAGTTCGAACAGGGAGCGCAGATACCCGCGTACCCTACCTGAAGACTGCTCCTCCTCTATTCAAAGAAGAGGGGGTGGGGGAGCACAGGGAGCGATGGGGGAGGAAGGGGGCACCCACCCTGCCAGCTGAATCAACCCTGGAGATCAATGGAATGACAAAGTCCCGGTCAGATTGCCTTCACATCCTTGTGAAGCGTATATCTGTCTGCTAAGGGTTAAACTCTTAAGTACACGAGGAACTGAAACAAGTCAGTAGAAAAGGAAACCCAAAGAAGTCCGTTTCACAACAGAAATGGGACTGAACAGTAAGTTTTCCAAAGAAGACATATACATAGCCAACACATTTATGAAAAGAAATGAAAATTATTCAGGAACAGTGGGAGAATACTTCTAATCTCAGGGCTGGGAGGCTGAGGCAACAGGACTGCAAGTTCAAGGCCAACATGAACTATATAGCAAGCTCATCTTTTCAAAAAAAAAAACAGAAAAAGAAAAAATGAAAGAAGTAAATGTGAATTATCATAGAAATGCAATTCAAAACCACAACAACACACAAACACACACACTCACACAAAGTAAGAAAGCAACTGCGAGTTGGGAGATGGCTCAGTAGACAAAAACACTTCCTGCACAAGCTTGAGAACCAAGTTCAAATCCCCAGCACCCACTTAGATGCAGTGTGGATGTGGCAGCTTGCCTGAAATCCCAGCACTCTGAAAGCAAGCCAGGGGACTCCTCGGGCAAGCTGGCTAACTAGCCAAAACAGAGCTCTAGTTTCAAGTTAGAGATCTTACCTCAGTAAAAAAGGTAGAGAGCGATTGAACCAGACACCTGCCATCAACCCCTGGGACTTCACATGCATCTCACACGTGTGCACCAACATACATGTGAACCCACACGCACATACACACTCGGAGGAAAAACAGAATGAACTACTGGTACATATGACAGGCATTTAAAACATGTCATATTGGGTCAAAAGATGTCAGGCATAGAAGAATATTTATGACTTCATTCACATGAAACTTGCTAAAGACAAATCGATTTTATAAAAATGAAAAGTAGGGGCTTGAGATGGCTCAGCAGTTAAGGCGCTTGCAAAACCTAATGACCAGAGCTCAATTCCCCAGTACCCACGTAAAGCCAGATGCACAAAGTGATACATGCATCTGGCGTTAGTTTGCAGTGGCTAGAGGCCCTGGTGTGCCCATTCTCTCTCTGCTTGTAAACAAACAAATAAATAAAATAAAATAAAAGAAGGTCAGTAGTTGGCTAGGGCTGGAAAGGCTGGTGAATTAGCTGGAAAAAAATCAAGATAGTCTAGGGTGAGGGAATTATTAAGATCCTATTGGGAAGATGCACACGTATGAGTCACAGGACACGGAAAGGTCAAGCTGAAACGGAGCCAGAAGCCCACTCCCTCCCGCCTAGCTGGCATAGGGCTAGAGATCGCTATGCAGGCTGCTGAGTGAAACAGTTCATCAACAGGCTTCTCCAACCATGGATGAACCCTGTGTGCTACATGACTGAGCAGCCAGGCAAGCGGTGCCCACGGGTTACAGGGGTAGCCAATTGCTCTCTGATTGGGTCTGAGACCCATTCCATGGGAGGGAATTCATGTCAAAAGCCCAGAGTTGGGAAGATCATAGATCTGGGGTGGGTGGGGGCTGGGGGGAACACTACTGTTGTTTAACTGAATGTATTTGCTGTGCCTATCAGATTACCTTCTAAACATTTAGATCATGTTTATTCCACAGATTAGTAGTGAGCACAGCTTTGGGGCTGAGAAGCTATGTTTTTGCAAATATCAGTGACAGTGGAGAATGAGTCAAGGTGGAGTTCTCAGTGCTAAATGAAACATCTTTATCACGCCTCAAGGGCTCAGGGAGCATGGCAAAGGAAGGGGCAGAAAGAATGTAAGAGCCAGAGGAAGGGGGGAGGAGCGCACTGGACACTAGGCAGCTGTTACTTTGTGAACTCACAGCAGCTTTCAAACCTCCACAGTATGGAGTTTATCAACATTAGGACTTGGATGATGGAGGAGGGCAAAATAAAGAGACACCGAGAGAGAAGAGAAAGGAATTCAGTGGAAGGCAGTGGAGGGGAGCCAAAGAAAGCATCAGGAGAGGGTTACCATCAAATCACATTATTTCATGTATGAAAACTAGAAATGAATGTTTTTTTAATCACTGCCTTTTATCGTGGGTAAATTATTTCTCAATAAAGACGATGGTTTAAAGGATTTTTGTAAAACTTGATACACTGGTTCTAAAATTTACATAGAAAAGTAAAGAATCAGGCTGGAGAGATGGCTCAGCTGTTAAGGCACTTGCCTGGAAGAACTAACCACCAGTTCGATCCCCCAGCACCCACATAAAGCCAGATGCACGGTGGCACATACATCTGGAGTTTGTTTGCAGTGGCTGGAGGCCCTGGCGTGCCCATTCATTCTCTCTCTCTCTCTCTCTCTCTCTCTCTCTCTCTCTCTCTCTCTCTCTCCATCTCTCTGCTTTCAAATAAATAGAAATATTTTAAAAATTAAAAAGAAAATTAAAAAAAAACAGTCAAAATAATTTCCAAGATAAATAGGTGGTGGAGTATCATCTCATCAGATATCAACATATACTAAAATGTGACATTATTTCAAACTGTGGAGTCATCATAGAAACTGATAGAGCAATTGGACTTCAGTAAGAGATTCCTGAGTAGCCATGCGGACCCCTATTCGACAGCACACACTAGGCAGGGAGCCAGGTGATAAACACAGCACGTTATGCCGGAACACCAGCCTGCAATCTGCTGGTGTCAGGAGGCCTGGGATTACCACGGAGGAAGAAATACAGGATGCTTACTGACTGGAGTGACCAGCTCAAGCAACATGCCACCCTGCCAGTTTATTAGCTGGTTAATCTACACCTTTTCTGGTCTTCGAGAATGACCCTAAACCCCTTCTTCTGACCCCTGTTCTTTGTCCCTAGTAAAAACCCATGTAGACTTGAGCACAGAGCCGCAGTCATCCCCTGAAGGCTGTGTCCCCTGGGTCTCTCAGCTCACACTGGGCAAACATGAACTGAAAATGAAATAGACTTCCAGAGAGAGAATGATGCCTACTAGGTATGGAACACCAATGTCTGTGCATATCGAAGAAGGGAAATGAACCTTCTAATAAACGGTGCAAAACTCATGAGTTTTCCACAGCACATACTATAGGAAATTCTAAGTAAAGACTCTGGAAAACCAGTTTTTTTAATTGTTAAAGAAAATATAGAAGATTATATTTCTGACTTTTATTTAAAGAATGGATGTCTGAATCAAAAACATACAAAAGTTACTAAGAAGTGACTCGTGTTTTTGGCTTTAATTAAATTTTAAATGTCTTAAATCAAAAGACACTCTCAAAAAGAGGTAAACCACAGACCAAGATAAAGTGTTTATAGCATTTATAAATAACAAATGATTGATAGCCATTTTGCATACATAATTTATAAAAATTAAAGTTAGAAAAACAATCAAAATTTATTTTATAGAAGAAAACTTATCAAAGCAGAATTGAGTGGTCAAATGGCAGTTTAAAGGCAACGTTTGGGGAAACAGCTAATTAAAACACAATGCGGTATATTTCATACCCACCAGAGTAGAAAAAACTAAAGAGCTAATCATACCCAGTACTGGGAGGATGCAAAGTGACAATAAAACAGATAACCCCTGGGGAAGTCATTTGACGACCACATGAATCTGTAAAACACTGCAAAAACCTAATAGTGCAATAGAAGAATGGACAGATACATTGTTATATATTCACAGACCAAAATGCTACACTATAGCAACTACGATTAGTGGACTACAGGTATATATGCTTATACATAAACAAATTCCAAAAGCATACACTATCCAGTGAAGTGGTTATAAAACATTCATATATGGTGTGAGATCATTTATATAACATTAGGTAACAATACCATGTAGTTTATGGTTAATGACTTTTGCTAAATATAAAAATCTTTATGGGAATAATAAATACTGAACTCAGGAAACTGGGTTCCTCTGGCGGGAGTGGAATGCATGGGGCTGAGAAATAGTAAACAAGGCCACAGGGTTTCCTAACAAGATGGCATTTGTTCCGTCATTCCCTGTTCTTAGTGTAAACCACAAATTAGTTCAAAAGACAAAGGAGTGTCCAAAGACGAATTCTAGAATACCTTTCAAGGACAGCACCTGGGAGAAAGTGCTCTAACAAGCTAGTTCACTAGCATACCTGGCCCGGCACATCCCAGCTTTTCAAATAAATATGTCAGCACATCAGTGCCCCGTGATACTCGCCGGATGACTCACAAAGCCATCTGGCTCAGTCTAAAACTCAGCAGGCAGCAAGCCTTCTGGAACACCCGTTCCCCTAATTTTCCTAAAAGGAGAAAGCATTCATTAGTCAGATGAATGCAGCCCTGCCTGGGGTTTGTAATAGTTCATTTTTAACTGTAAATTGATCAGCTAGAAGTCTGGTTTCCATATTTCAGTTTCCAGTGAGTTTAATTACAATGAAACCGATTTTCTGATCTGCTCTGATCCACTCCAGGGCACTGACATTGGCACATTCTTGGGTCTACAAGGAGCCAAGCCGAACACTAACTCTTTGCTTCCAGATAGAACTCCAACCTTATTCTTTGGTTTCCAAACTTCAAGAGGTAAGGAGCAAAAAAATGTTTCTAATTAACAAGAAGCAAAGGATTTTCTAATAAATGCCTTGCAATGCAGCTGTTTCTCAGAGTATCTCTCGACTTGTCATTATGACTTCAGAATCTCAGAACTGAAATGTTTCACCTAAAAGGAGAAGCGAAGTGGACAGTCGAAATAGTTCAGGCAAGATCGTACAGGATATCTCGATACCTTATCCAGGATCTGGATCTCACTTTTGAAAATCGAGAAAGCAATTTTCTTTTGTGTATGCTCAGATGTGATCAGCAAAGACTTGATGGCCCAATTTGCTAACTATAAGATATAGGTAGGAGATAGATAGATAGATAGATAGATAGATAGATAGATAGATAGATAGATAGATGATAGATAGACAAATAGATGATTGATAGATGATAGATAGATAGATAGATGATAGATAGATATAGATAGATATAGATATAGATATAGATGTAGATGTAGATATAGATATAGATATAGATAAAAATAGATAGACAGACATGCATAAAAAAATAGACAGCAATTATTTACCATTGGATAAATTCACTTAAAAGTTATCAGATGTTGCTAGATAAGCTTTTGAGCAAAGGAGTTTTATTCCAGATTGTTCATTATTATGCGGTATAACCTTATGGCTTTAGTAATTTTTCTGAAAAGGGAAAAAGAACAGCACAAAGGCAACCTTTTTACTGACTACCTTATGAACCAGAACACTGTTTTATGCGCTTTATGTAAGGTATTTAATATGTTATATATCACTGGGGGTGGGGACTCCCACCTTTAATTCCAGCACTCAAGAAGATGAGGTAGGAAGAAAAATGTGAATGGGAGGCCAGACTTGGAGTCACAGGGAGTTCTGGGTCAATCTGGGCTGGAGTAAGACCATCTCTGTCTATTGCCAATTCTCTCTCTCTCTCTCTCTCTCTCTCTCTCTCTCTCTCTCTCTCTCTCCATGTGTGTGTGTTTTATCATTTAATTTTAATCTCACAATAACCCCATAATTTGAATTCCATATTCATTTTATTCAAAATGAAACAGACTGTGAAAGGTTAACAAGGGTTTTTATGCCCAAGTCTGTCTGCTGCATATACAGGTCCGCTATCACCCCGCTCTCTTCTATTACAGCATATATATGTATATTGCTAAGCTCCAACACCTAGTCATGCTAACCTCTCTTGTAAATGCTGTAGACTGGATATCAGGTAGGCAAGGAGCTAGATAGGAGGTAAACAGAAAGTTGTAGCTTTGTCATGATAGCGGTCTCTCCTCTCCTGATGACCTGAGTGCTCCTTTGGGGTTAAATATCCTTGAAGATACAAGTAGGTTCTTCTTGTTATAGCAGAATCTAAGGCATATAGGGGTCTTCCCAAATGGCCACACATGTGGACTAATGAGGGTCTGCATCCTCAACCGACCCTGACATCATTGTAATACAACTTACATTGGGATTGAGATCCTCCATCCCGTGGGCTTTCCTAGGGGATAACAGGAAGAGATCCCCTAAGATAGAGATCTTGTCTACCATAATTTGGGAAGGCAAAGGGTGACCTTACTCCACAAATATGCCACCCACCTCCTAAGTATTAATACAATTTCTTTAAAATCTACAATTGAGAACCTACTGGATGGCTTCCCCCACCCCTTGGGGCAGCCTACCTCCAGCACTCTTTGCAATGTTATGAATTGCTCTCCTAAATAAACATCTGCTTAAACTGAAAAAAAAAGCTACAAATATCCAAGACACACCAAATAACATCCAATCTCTTCCTACCTTCATTGCAAAGCTACTTAGTATCCCTGGGGGACATTGAGGAACGCCCTCCCCCGTCAGCAGTGCAGGGAAGAACAATTTCTAAGGGCGGATCCCTGCAGCAGTTATAACTCATCTCCTCCAATTTATCTATCTCGTCATATTTAATGGTACTCATTAGCTTTAATTCCAGAAGGTGTCATTTTCTGACCTAGTCCCTAGTGTGTGCCTAATTTGGAATTTCAACATGAACTAGTAATGTACACCACGCAGGTTTTTACTCTTTTTATGTAAAGATCTTTATCCAGGGGCTGGAGAGATGACTCAGCAGTTAAAGGCACTTGCTTGTAAATCTACCAGCCCAAGTTCAATGCCCCAGCACCCACAGAAAACCAGACCCAAAGTGGTGTACATGTATGTGATCCCAATGCACCGAAAGCAATGGGAGGAGGAACCAGGAGACTCTGGAAGCTCACCAGCCAGCGAGGCTGGCACACAAGCAAACCAACAAGGGAACTCTGTCTCAAGCAAGGCGAGAGCACAGGTGCACTGAGATGTCCTCAGTCCTTCACGTGCGGACCATGACGCACACGCACAAGCACACACACCCCATAAAGCAAAACAGACTATAGCTGATTCTTCCGTCAAAAGTTCAGCCCCACTTCCCTATATACTCCTATGTCCTTGGTCTCAGTCTTCCAATCAAAGTGCTCAAACCCATCCACAGTCCCCACCCTGGCTGTTCCTTTCCTATAAATCCTAGCCAGAATATTCCAGAGATTGATAATATTGAATCTTTGACATGAAGGGAGCTGTGACAAATCAGATCTCACAGAGAAGGAAAGAAGCCCCATGTGCAAAATCCCTGAGGAAATAGCATAGCCAAGGAGCAAAGACTACAGATATCTTAGGTTGAAGCATGGAAGAAAAAAAGAGAGAGAATCCAAAATTGTGGCTGGAAAAGCAAGTTAGAGGCAAGCTTTGAAAGACTAATGTGAGGTAGGCAGAGAAGAAAAGCCAAAGTACAAAGAGAAATAGGGGTGTGTGTGTGTGTATGTGTGTGTGTGTGTGTGACTGTCTTTCTCTCTCCCTCTCTCTCCCTTTCTCTCTCTCTCTCTTTCGTGTGTGTGTGTGTGTGTGTGTGTGTGTGTGTGTGTGTGTGTATGAGGCAGAATGAATTCTGATAAGTAACAGGCAAAATAATAAAATGCATTTTATAAAGTTAAAATAAAAAAATGAAACCACATGGTATCGTCAGAGTAGTTAGTATAGGTATTAAATGAATAAATAAGACCCTTATGTATATATCTTTAATATGTACTATTAAATATATGTCATATGTATAATACGTAACATCATCTGTATATTTAATGTGTATATACTTCAATGTGTAAAGCACTTATAAGAGTCTAACCAGGGCTGGGGGGAGGTTTAAGTGGGCAAAGCAGTGAGGTGGGCGGTAATTCCAGTGCTGGGAAGTCAGAGACCAAAGGATCCCCAGGGTTTGCTGGCCAGCTAGCTAGTCGAGTCTAACCAAATTGGTGAGCTTTAGGTTTGGTGCAAGACCCTGTCTCAAAAAGTAAGGTGGGTTGGGCTAGGGAGATGGCGCACAGTTAAAGGCGCTTGTTTGCCAAAGCTACGGCTTCAGGTTCAATTCTCCAGATCCCACATAAAGCCAGATGCACAAAGTGGCAACGTAGCTGGAGCTCATCGGCAGCAATGTGCACGTATTCTCTCTCTCTCTCTCTCTCTCTCTCTCTCTCTCTCTCTCTCTCTCTTAAATAAAAATATCTTTTAAAATAAGGTGGAAAATGACTGAAGACACTCAATGTTCATCACATTTGTACATACATTGACCACACATACATACATGTGTGCACCCATACACACATGAACACACGAATAGATATAATCTTATATGTTAATGAACATATTTACTACCATTGGTCATTATTAGTAAAGTCAGTCTGGAAAGAAAACTCCTCTTTTTCTATACGGACACAATGTGGTTCTTTTTGACAATTCCATCCACGTGGACCATGTGCTTTCATCATATTCACCCCCATTACTCTCTTGTCCCCTCCAACTCTTGCTGAACTCCTTCTGCTTCTGAACTAGGTCCTATCCTACATTCTTGTCTTTTTTAATGTTTAAAAACAATGGGGTTGGACTAGATATAATTAGGGTTGCGTGCATTCTCTTGGATAGAGGGAGGCATTATTTACTGGCACCGGGGTAACCTACCAGTGGCTGCAACACCCAGGACGGTGACCGCACCTTTCTCACCCATTAACTTCCAGAAGCTCCTCAGGGAGGGGATGATCGCCTCATCCATGATAGAATGTTGACGGGCTCCTTCTTGTGCAGGTCTGTGAAGAGGTGACCTCAGCTGCTCTAAGTTCACGGTTGTAATGGACATTCGGGAGACACACCTCGCAGCACTGCTCCCCATCCTCCACCTCTTACGTTCTTTCCAGCCCCTCTTCCATGATGTTCCCTACACCTTAGACTGGCTGATACAGATGTCTCACTTAGGACTGGACACTCAACAATCACTTTTGACCAGTTATGAGTTTCGGCAGTAACCATCACCCACTGCAAAAAGAAGTTTCTCTGACCAAGGCAGAGAACCACACTAGTCTACGGGTTTAAACAAAAATATTTAGAAGACATTTTGACAACATGTCAATTTAGCTAAACAGCATTCCCCCATAGGGCCTATGATCTCCCAAACCACGGCCTTGGGACCAGGTTTACAGTACCCGGCATGGACTCTTCTCTATGGAAAGGGCTTCAGTTCCAACCAGAAGATGATTGGTTACCTCTCTAACAATCATGCCACTATTGCATCAGTGGGCATTTCTTACCTGGCAGGTCAGTTGTGTGGCAGGCTGGTCCCTAGCTGGACAAAGTCACTGATAACTGTTCTCCCCTAGTACCTTCTAGCACTACGAATACTAGCCAACAGGCAGGCAACTTCTAGCTCCTGCTTGGCCTAGTTCTGGTGGGCAACCAAGAGCAACAGCAATAGCCTGAATCATTTACTTGGGAGATGCTCTGTGGCCTCCTGGACCAACAACTCATAGCTAAGTATCCATATCACACTGGCATTTTGTTTACTAGCCTATGGCTTCTGGGAGCAGCATTATCCACTCATTCTAACACCTCTTTATATATGTTATAATGTTTAGGTAGCATATAAAGTAGTGGGTTTCCATATGGCTCTTTCATGCAACCTTAGTTTTCATTAATCTTCCCTCCCACTTAGACCAACCCAGTTTAATCCCACTTCTCAGTATCACCCCTCCCCCACTATCCTGTCACCTGGGCTTTACTGAACTCCCTGGTTAAGGTCTCTCCCAGTGCCCACGGGCCCTTTATTATTTCCAGGTCTCCAAGGGCTCCAACTCAAACACTGAAACCTAAAACCTCAAAGCTATGATCCGTATATGAAAGACAACAAACAGCACTTGTCTTTCTGGACCTGGCTTATCTCATTCAGATTCAGACTTGGCAATTCCATCCATTTGGGCTCTTTTTTTTTTTTACTGCTGAATAAAATTCCACTATGTCTTTGTACTCCATCTTCACTCTATTTCATCAGCTAATGGACATGTTACTGTGACCAGAGCATGGATGTGCCTCTGGCATGGCGTCCAGTCTGTTGGGTTTGTGCCCAGGGGTGGTAAAGTGGCTGTGATGGTTAGGTTTATTGTCAACTTGCCTTGTTTAATACTCGACAGTCATCTTGGGCAGGTCTCTGAGCTCGCCTGCAGAAAGGACTGACAAAAGGAGGAGGTTTCTCCTCCAGAGTTGCCCTTCCCCCAAGTGGGTGGGCCTTCCAGAAGAGACTGGATACAAGAAAGCTTGGGGGGAAGGAAAACTTCCTTCTTTTTTTTTTCCTCCCCGACTGCTGGTGCTGGTTCGAGACTTGAACTCGCATCCTGCTCTCCCCCCCTTCCTGGACATCCGAACCCAGTTTCCTCAGCCTCACATCGTGGACTGAAGAGCAGCCGCTCCCCAGGGAGCCATCAGGCCTTCCGGGCTGGATTGGGACCGCTGAGGCCTCCAGCCACGTGGACTGAACAGCTACTGGTTTCTTCACCTGTGGGCCTGCAGACTGCTATTGTTGGACTGTCGTAAGCTACCCCAATAAATTCTCTTTTACTACAATCCATTCTGTCAACTCTGTTTCGTCTAGGGAACCCTGACGAATACACTGGCTCATATGGTAGTTCTATTATTAGCTTTTTGAGAAATCTCCACACTGATTTCCATAGTGACTTCACCAGTTTATACTCCCACAAATAGTGAATAGGGGTTCCCCACATCCTTACCAACACTAACGGTTATTTGTTTTCCTGAGAGCAGCCAGTCTGACTGAGATGGAATCTCCAAGTGGTTTTAATGAGACACCATGAAAAGACCAAATCTATGAATTATCAGCATACACAAAGAAGAATTCCATGCCAAAGAGACACAGAAAACACTTGCAATAAAATTATAGAAAAAAAATTTAAAACCTAGCGAAAGAAATCACCATCCAGGTACAATAGACTTACACCAAGTAGACAGGATCAGAAAAGAAACCCCCACATCATATTATAGTTGAAACACTAAATATACAGAAAACTAAAAGAAAAATATTCTTTAAGAAACTGAGTAATAAAGAGGAAGAAATGAGAGTGGCCAAGGAAGAAAGAAAAAGCCTTTACAAAAAAAAAGGACATTAAAACATTCCTAGAAACAAATGAGGTACTTAATTTTAAAAATTTACTAAACTTGAATAACTAAGACTTGTAAACCTAAGGGAAGTAGATTAGAAAGAGACAGTTAATACCAGAGAAGGGAATTTTGCCAGTTTGATGAGCTAGAAGAAATCATAGAAACAGCATCAAAGCTTGGTGTGGTAGCACACTCCCGCACTCCTAGCACTCTGGAGACTGAGGCAGGAGGATTGCCATGAGTTTGAAGCCAGCATGGCTACAAAGTAAACTCCAGGCTAGTGTGGGCTACATAGTGAGACAATATCTAAAAAACAAAAGTAAAGCCAACAAGCTGGGCGTGGTGCACACGCCTTTAATCCCAGCACTCGGGAGGCCGAGGTAGGAGGATCGCCATGAGTTCAAGGCCAGCCTGAGACTACAGAGTGAATTCCAGGTCAGCCTGGGCTAGAGTGAGACCCGACCTCAAAAAACAAAAAAAAAAAGAAAAGAAAAGAAAAAAGAAAAAAAAAGGAACATTCCACAAAAAGTAAAGTCAACAATGTGCTGGAAAAATTAGCCTTGAAAGGAATAGGATACTTAATACTCTTGAGCGAAAATGGAGAGCAAAATGAATGAAGAGGGCTGGAGAGATGGCTCAGTGGTTAAAGGCGCTTACTTACAAAGCCTGAAAGCCTGGGTTCAATTTCTCAGCACCCACATAAAGCCAGATGCACAGAGTGGTGCATGCATCTGGAGTTCATTTGTAGTGACAAGAGGCCCTAGAGTGTCCAAGAGTCCATTTTCTCTCTCTCTCTCCCTCTCTTTCTCTCTCTCTCTCCTTACAAATAATAAAATAAAATAAAAGAGTGAAGGCTGAGACACTCAGGAGGCTGAGGCAGGAGGATCATGAGTTCAAGGGCAGTGTAGACAACATAGGGAAGAAGAGGAGGAGGAAGAAGAAGAGGGAGGAGACGGAGAAGAAAATAGGTTAATCCCAAATTCCATATTTGGGATTGTCAGGCAAGGCACAAGGAAAGAGAAATGCCAAGAACACTCAATGGGATTAAAAGTACAGAAGAGAGAATGCTTTTTAGAACCTCTTGAGGGCCAAAATGAATACATGTAAAGAGGGGATAATTTGATGTCCAAATTTCCCTCAGGAAGGCTTTACACTTTATACTCTATTATGTTGTAAAAGTGTACCTGGTGTTGCGGTCAGCTTTCTTGTTGCTGTGCAGAAAGAACCCAAGCCAAAGCGGCTTGTGGAGGAATGGGTTTATTTGGCTTACGGACTCGAGGGGAGACTCCATCCTGGCAGGGAAAACGATGGCATGAGCAGAGGGCTGGACATCACCTCTGCCACAGCACTGCAAACAGCCGCAGGAAGGTGTGCCAAACACTGGCAAGGGGGAGCTGGCTTATAACCCCATAAGCCCGCCCCCAACAACACAGTTCTAGTGAGGTTCTAATTCCCGAATTGCCATCAGCTGAGGAGCGATCTATCAGAACACATTCAATTGTTTGTGGGGGACACCTGGATCAAACCATGACCAAAACTGTTGCGGTCAGCTTTCTTGTTGCTGCGCAAAAAGAACGCAAACAAAAGCGGCTTGTAGAGGAATGGGTTTATTTGGCTTACGGACTCGAGGGGAGACTCCATTCTGGCAGGGAAAACGATGGCATGAGCAGAGGGCTGGACATCACCTCTGTCACAGCACTGGAAATAGTTGCAGGAAGGTGTGCCAAACACTGGCAAGGGGAAGCTGGCTTATAACCCCCATAAGCCCGCCCCCAACAACACAGCTCTAGTGAGGTTCTAATTCCCGAATTGCCATCAGCTGAGGAGCGATCTATCAGAACACATTCAATTGTTTGTGGGGGACACCTGGATCAGACCATGACACCTGGCTAGTAACAGCAACTTTTCAGGTAAAAGAAACTATAACTATGGAATGTGTTAAGAGCTATAATAATCAGTATTTATCAACTTACTCTTTTTCTTACCTTCACAATAGTTCTTTGAGGCAAACATCCTTGAACTTCTCAGTGTGGAAACTGAGGTTTTTTAGAAGTTTCCATGAGACTAAGAACACATAACTCCAATAACATAAAATACTTCAGATTTGAAATCAGTGTGATTAGCTACAAACTCACCCTCAGATTCCCTAACTCACATGCCCAGGAATGAGTGGGCTCTTGACAGACTGTCCAGATAAAGAGAAACCAAGCCATGGGGAGAAAACCAGGTTCCTAGTAGAACAAGTGAATATCTGAAAAGAGAATTAAGGATGCAGGAAAATTTCTTGGGGACAGAACGGAAGAGAATGGGAGAAACACAATGGAGGAGAAGTGGCTACAGACACTGCTATCTGGTTGCTGGTTGAAGGCGCGTGAGCGCAGGGGTGGAAGGACAGGGGCCGAGCCGGGAAGAAGAGGAGCCAGTCCATTCCCTGTCATTACCTGCGGCATCTCTCCAAGGAGGTGGGTGAGAAGCCAAAGGATGGATGGTCCTCGTCTCAACAGAGTCACTCGATGGCATCTGGAATCCGGTGATTTTCCTCCACCACCTTGGAAGGGATGTGGACGTCTTGGTCTGCTCTCCAACTGCGTGCTTGCTCACTGCTCACACCAGACACCGTGCAACCTGACGGAGGCTCACTTTTAAGAATGTGACCTTGGGAAGGCTGGGAGATGGCTTAGTGGTTTCAAGGCACTTGGTTCGATTGTTGGCCTGGGTATGATTCCCAAACACCCTTATATAAACTAGCTACAAAAGAGCATGACAGCCCTCAGGAGGCAGAGGCAGGAGGATTACCATGAGTTCAAGGCCACCCTGAGACTACATACTGAATTTCAGGTCAGCCTGGACTGCAGTGAGACCCTACCTTGAAAAACCAAAATATATATATATATGTATATATATATATATATATATGTATATATATATATATATATATGTATATATACATATATTTAGGTAGATAGATAGATAGATCGCACCTACCCTAGAGTCCATTGTCATTCATATACATATGACAATGCACTCTAGGGTAAGTGTGAAAGCAGTTGAGCTGGAGCAACAAACTGAAAACCAGAGACAGGACAAAGCATAAACTTTTGAAGTGTACACCCTACCTTGAAGAAGATAGAGGACCCTCTAGAAGCATTTTACTGATGAGGAAACTGAGGCAGACAGTTCATGGCTAGCATTAGATTTTCATGCCTTTTTATGTGTGTCTGTGTCTGTGTGTGTGAGAGAGAAAATGGGCGTGCCAGGGCCTCCAGCCACTGCAAACAAACTCCAGATGCGTCTGGCTTTACGTGGGTACTGGGGAATCAAACCTGGGTCAACTCAGACCAGCAGGCCTGCTTCTACTGCTAAAGCCATCTCCCCAACCCCAAAGCACTGAGGTTTTTTATTTTATTTTTTGATGTTGTCCTTCTGAAACAGGGTCTCACTCTAGTCCAGGTTGACCTGGAACTCGCTCTGTAGTCCAGGCTGGCTTCAAACTCATGGCAATCCTCCGACCTCAGCCTCCCACATGCTGGGACTAAAGGTGCCACCAAGCCCAGCTTAAACCAAACAGTACGATGCCAATGTTTGTTTTTAACCCAGGTCACCACTATAGATCTGCAGTCTGTCCTTTGCCCAGTATTCAGAAGGAGCCAATTGGCACAGAAATCCAATTCATTTAATAATCATGCGGGCCTGGTTCTAAACTTCATCCATCTACCTGAGTACAACTGTCCGTCAGTATTCTTGCAAAACTGAAGCCAAGTCTCCAGATGTTCACTTTGTTACGATGCAAATATTAATGTCAATATTTGTAATCCACTCTTTGGGAGTAATGTCAAGAAAAGGCTGTGTGTGTTCAGTGTAGACATGATTTTCCCCGAATATTTATAATCTGCAGTTGAATGGATCTGTGGCTGGCCGAGAGCGTGAATAAGGACTCCCAGATCAGAGGGCCGACTATATGTTTTCACTCTGCCACAGTTTTTTTTCCATTTGCCAAGATGTGTGCCCAGGGGACTGGACCATGCAAACAGGAAGCCTTTCTTATTCACACCAAAGCACCATAGAGTCTAGCTATGGGCCTACCTTTGCCTTGGCACGACACTGACCTAGTTAAGGGGCATTTAACATAGCAGAGTTTGTCTCTCTTTCCACCTGCCTATAAACTACCAGAATCTCCTGGCTACACCTTCCATTACGATAGGATCACAGGCCTAGGAAGACCTTGTGTCCAGCTATCGGGTGCTGGAGAGGGTTGACAATTCCAGCTGTCAAACTTGAAAGCAAGAGCTTCAGCTGTGAAGCCATGTCCTCGCCTCCCCACCTCACCCCGTGCTTATTTGTGTGGCTCGCAAACACACTTTTCCTGAAAATTCAGCAAAATGAAATCATTCTAAAGTATAAAATAAGTGATGTCAAGCTCATTTTGCTATTGCCAGGGGTGAGGTAACAAGAAAATCAAGCGGCTGAAATGATGGGCCCAGGGAGACAGATATGAAAAGAGACATTTTTCCTTGTAGTGATAGGGATGAAAGCCAGGGCCTCATGCATTCGAGGCAAACCTTAACACTGAGCTGCATCCCCACTCTGCAAAGTAACTTTTTAAAAAATATATTATTTATTTATTTATTTATTTGCAAGCAGAGATACGCACACACACAGAGACACACAGAGAGAAAGAGAGAGAGACAGAGAGAGAGAAAATATGGGTGTTTTCAGGGCCTCCAGCCACTTACACACAAACTCCAGGTGCACGCACCACTTTGTGCATCAGGCTTTACGTGGGCACTGGAGAATCAAACTCGGGTCATTAGGCTTTGCAGGCAAGTGCCTTATCTTTTGAGCCATCTCTCCAGCCCCAAAAGTAACTTTTTAAGGTTAATCAGTTTGATAAAACTGCCAAACAGTCCTGTCCCATATCATCAACAACATGACACTTTTCAGATGAAACGCCCCACAGTGTTCACAGAAAAGGAGAAAGAAGCACAGCAACCAGAGGAAAACTTTGTAAAAACCACGAACAGCATTCATAATTTTGCCTGGATTCGTATTTGGTTCTGTGGAAGAGTGTTCTTAGGTTTTCTGGGCAGTCGGCCATAGAGTCACACTTTCTTACTTGTGTCAGACAATTTGTGTCTGCCTTCCACAGAAACAATCCCATCTGGGCTGAAGAGATGGCTCAGCAATTAGGGCACTTGTTTGCAAAGCCTAATGACCAGAGTTTGATTCCCCAGTACCCACATAAAACCAGATGCACAGAAGGGACGAATGCATCTGGAGCTCGTTTGCAGTGGCTGGAGGCCCTAGCGCACCCATTCACTGTCTTTCTCCTCTCTCTCTCTCTCTCTCTCTCTCTCTCTCTCTCTCTTTGCAAATAAATATTTTTATTGTCCATAATGAGTTACATTATTTAATGGGCAAACAATGAGTTGTTATCCCCAGTTCCCCAATGCCCCTCTTCCCCATCCCCAATCAGCTGGATATCCTCCTCTGTGGGCCGTCTGGATCAGTCCTGGGGGCAGGGGACCATGATAGCCTAGTATTCAGCCAGGTTCTCCTGACCCAAGTGTGGTTTTACTGAGGGGTGCCATGCCTCTGGATATTCTCCCCCACCAAGGCTCTCACAATCTTTCTGCCTACTCTTCTGCTCAGTTCCCTGAGTCGTGGTGGGGCAAATAAATATTTTTTAAATTCAGGAACAACTCGGTCCCATGCTCATGTCTTCATCAAGGTGGACCCCAAACCTCTGACTTAACAGACCCCATAGGGTGTTTAGCACTAACAGAATTCAAGCACTCAGAAGGTAAAACCGAGCAAGTTTGGGAAACTTAACTGTGGCGTTCACTCACTCAAAAACTATTTCTAGGGCCTTGGCTGTGTGCCTGACATTGATCTGGATTCTGGGCTCTCAACAGGGAACCAGATGGTGTTCTTAACCTCTGGCAGCATTCGTCCTCAGAGGACTGGAAGAAGCAACAGAATCAGCAAAGAAAAAGGACCAAGGGACAAAACCAGGGGGTCTCCTTTATGTAGGGCATTCGAGAACATACTAAATCTTAGGTGCTCCATGACAGATCCTGATGACATGCTCTCATTACGTCATCACGTCAGCTTCCCAGGAACTTCCATATTTAAGAATATTGCACGACGCTGCTACGCAAGCTTCTCAACCTGGTGCCTGGGGGCCTGCACTCGTTCAGACCTGCCCAGTTATCCTCGTTCTCTCCTCCACCCCAGACACACCCTCTCCATTCCAAATAAGCTAATCTTCTCTTGGCCCACACACATCATGGAGACACCCACCCTGATCTCTCCTTTACACCTATAATTCCACTTACCCTTCCAGAGCAGGCAGTTCGGCCTTCCTCATGCTTCCAGGCTGATGTCTGCCGTGCTCTCTCCTCCTCCATTTAATTCCCTAAAAATAATGTCCTCCGTCCCTCACTGTTGTGTTACATGTGTTATCATTGCACAGGGCATCACCGTCTTCTCCCAGCGAATGTGGGCAGGATGAGAAAGGGGTTTGGGACGTGTCCAGAGTTCTCTCATCCAAAGGTAGAAAAGATAGGCCATGTGACTCGATGGGACCAATCCATATCCAGGGGACACAAGGCCCAAGCAGAAGGACATGAAGTCTCTAGTCAGATGAAGCACTGACAACTGTGGGTCTGGGTGACAAGGCAGTTCTAGAAGGTTCCTGAGTATGCTAACTGAGAAGCGAGGGCACCGAGACACAGGGTAGAGGCAGTAATTCACAACAGGGGTATCTAAGAGGAACAGCTGAGAGGAAAAAAGAATCCCGAGAAGAATTCAGAAACCTAAAGCCCAAAAATAGGGGACCAAGTTCAAGCACTTGGCCTGACTCTAAGCCGTAGAAAGATATCATTAGTGGACCTGTTTGTGGGGGAGGAGGTAAGGCGGACAAGAGAGAGAATGACGGCCCAAACGGTTTCTGCTTGATTTTTAGCCCTTTAAGGGAAAGGGCCATGTCTGATGTTTCGTTTCTAGCCTATCCAGCACTCAGCAAAGTAAATATTTATAGATTACATAAAAAAGACAATCTGGGTATTGCACAACAGAGCGGTATGTCAAGATACCCTGAGTCATCACTTAGCAAGCGATCCGGGCTTACGAGAAGGTTCCGTCCCCTTGACAGATGTGTGGTTTAGTGAAAACTAAACCATCAGTGTCAAGGGCCTTCAGAGGACCTGAAACAAGCCACTTGGCTTCCTGGGACCCAGGGCCCGATCTATGAAGCGTGGGTGCACTATGGGAAGGGTTCAGGCTCTGGAACACTCTTCCCCAGACCTGCTTGATTAACTTGCTCGTTTCTTTTTTTGCAGTCTTTGCTCAATCCTGCCCTCCTGCTGAGGCCTATGCTAACTCCCCATTACTGCAGCCTGCTAAACACACACCCCCACACACACCCTTCCAATGCTCGATAGAATCGATCATCTTTATTGTTGCAAGAATTTATTGTTGCCTGCTCCATTGAAGGCAAAAGTCTTTTTACCAGGTTTTGTTGTTGTGTTGTTGTTGTGTGCTTTTTTAGGTTTTTGTTTCGTTTTGTTTTGTGTTTCAAGGTAAGGTCTTGCTCTAGCCCAGGCTAACCTGGAATTCACTATGTAGGGTGGCCTCGATCTCACGGCAACATCCTTTAAGTGACTGAATGGTATCTGGAACAGAAAAATATTAATAACTAAATGAATCTAATAAAGGGAGATTATAAAAAAATTTTTTAAATTTTTATTTATTCATTTTTCAAGGAGAGAGAGAGAGAGAAAGAGAGAGAGAGAGAGAGAGAGCACCAGGGCCACCACCTTGTGGGTCTGGCCCATGTGGGTACTAGGGAATTGAACCCGGGGCCTCAGGCACTGGAGGCAAGTGCCTGAACGGCTGAGCCATCTCTCCAGCCTTAAAAAACTTTTTAGAGACTAGAATAATAAACCATTTAAATTCTCCCTGGAACAATTTCTTGTCCATGCCCTCACCACACCAATATCCCCTCGTGCCCTATGGAGTGGAGTTCAATAAGCCCTTACTAAATTACTAATTAAACTAGGGGACCCCAAAGGACAAATATCTCTCGTATGCTGGGGCCACCTACTGTCACACCTACTTAGTAACTACCTAAACAAACGGAGGAATTTCCAGTGCTGAGTAAACATTTCAGAAAACATCTACCTTCACCCAGTGGAGACGACCAGGCTTCCAGTAAAAGCTGGGGGAAACTGGTACATTGGAAACTAGACATCTGCAATGACTCCTGGGAAATAAAGCCTCTTGGGAAGGACTGTCCAGTTTTCCAGAACCTGCAGCCTTCACTTCCAGTTCAGCAAAAGTGCCATGTTCTCTTATCAGCCAGGGTTTATGTACCAGGGAAGCTGTTAGTATCAACCAGGGGTTAAGCACTAATCCTCACAGCCGGCCTGTTGATAAATCATTGTTGCCACCATTCCATCTATGTACATTTCCTTCAAAAAATGTCACTAAAATATTAATCAAAACCAAGACATGGCTTGCACGGGGTGTTTGGGATGCACTGAGACTTGCGGGCTGGTCAGTTTGAACCAATCTTGATGTCCATCCATGGGCTCCCCTCATGACGTCAGGCTTGGTCTCTGGTCCTCCACAGTGCACCCCGTTTCCTTCGGATGGAAACCAGAAAAGTATGATGGAGCCTGCACCCCTCTAGCTACGAGGGTCAGACGCAGGGTCAGACTGGAACTCAGTACCTGGGAAGGAGCTCTGGCTTGCTCAGTCTGCAGGAAGCAGGGTCTCTCTTCCTGGAAGTATCTTTCCCACTTCCCTCACTGCCTTAGAGGCCAGAGGCTGGCTCTCCTGCCATCCTGTGGGACCAGGCCCCAGGGGCTATGAAGGGCCAGACAGACAGACAGACAGACAGACATTCCTCTCTGCTGTCCACCTCTCCCACAGGACTGGACAGGGGAGAAAGCCTGTGCTTAGAGGCGCCCTGGGCAGAGAGGGATGTCTGGACCAAAGCTCTGAGCCCTGGCGGATGTGGGCCCCTTGGGGGCTGAGCTCAGGGACTGGGCAGGGCTGGACCTGGAAGAGGACTTCCCTCCATATCCAAGCTCCCTGCCAGGGCCTGCTGCACCCCCTGGTGACCATTCAGATCCACAGTCACCTTGATGACATGTTCTTCAAATGGGGTGCCAAGATGGTTTTCAATACTGCATGCATTTCAAAAAGGTGTTTAATGAAGGCATTGTGTAACGGCAATTTTGGCACAGCGGGTGAACACTCAGGGCTTCACCGCTGTGCCTCCCCCTGAGTTCATGTCTTGAAATGTCAAAGAATTGGACACTTGGACAGAATCATTTTTATCACACGTTTATTCTAGATTAATTCAGTTAAGGGAAGGGGGAATTGGATGGGGGAGCAGCCCAGTCACCGCGTGGTCTGTGAGGTTTACAAACCATCATCAAAAGTGCACAGAATCACCAAAAAGTAAAAAAAAGAAAGAAAGAAATAGCACACATGTTAAAGGGGAAATCCGTCCCCTCTGATCTCGTTACCAGGAAGGAGCGCAACTCACCAGCCCGCCCGGTCCACGCACCTCCAGCCCAGCATCAGGACAGGAAAAAATAGAGAAGCACGTGTTCCAAGTTCGAGTTAGGACATTTAAAGGTTTTTGCTGGGAGGAGTGGCAAGGCTCCGACCTGGGAGTGTCCTTGATGACATGACATGAGGTCTCCGTCTGAGGCCATGCCCTCTCTACCTGTGGGAGGGGTCTTCCTCTTACTCCCCCTCCATTGATTGTGTGGGTTTTGCTTTGTTTTTGTTGTTTTGAGATAAGATCTCACGTAGCCCATGCTAGCCTCAAACTGTGTAGCAGAGGATGGTCTTGGATTCTAATCCTGCCTTCACCATCTGAGTACTGGAATCCCTGACATGAGCCAATGAGCCCACTTTTATGCAGGGCCAGGGGTTGAAGCCAAGGTTTTGTGATGTTAGACAACCACTTAACCAACTAAGCTACATACTTCCAGAACTATAAGCCTGTAATCTTGAGTATTCTTTGAGCACAGACTGTTGATAAATTGTTAACAATGGCTTAAAGAAATTGTTGGAGCTGGAGAGATGGCTCAATGGTTAAGGCTCTTGCCTGCAAAACCTGAAGACTTGGGTTCAATTCTGCAGTTCCCACATAAAGCCAGGTGCACAAAATGACGCATGCATCTGGAGTTC
>PVHP010028186.1:0-23365 GCA_004024765.1 Zapus hudsonius | reverse complement strand
TGAGACAGATACCAATTCCAGGGAGCAAGAGCCTGATGATTTGTAAGGAAAACTGGTCTTACCCTTTGTCCTCTGGCCATTGGTTTTGCATCTGGGGGTCACTTTGCTCCTCCCTGCTGAGGGAAAACCTAATAAAAATGGTTCTGCTGAGTTCTCTGCCAGCAGCGTCACATGATGTAGCTCCCGGGTTATGGGAACAACGCATTAGATTAACAATGTAGCATGCTTTTATGAAAAGACAGGGTGGATTGGCAAGGTGCTTTTTCTTTGTATGTATATATATATATATATATATATATGTGTGTGTGTGTGTGTGTGTGTGTGTGTGTGTGTGTGTGTGTGTGTGTTCATAAATGTGTGAATGGATATATGTGTGTGTTGAGTCCATCCTCAGAAATGTCATTGAGCTTCTTTGAGACAAACTCATAGATTAGCCTGGAGCTCAACATTTAGACTAGACTGGCTGGCCAGCAAGCCCCAGAGAACATTCTCTCTATTTCCCAAGTGCTGGGATTATCCATAGCTGCTACCATGCCAGGCATTTTATGTGGGTCCTGGGTATCAAACTCAGGTCCTCATGCTCTCTAGGTAAGCATTTTACTGACCAAGATATCTTCCTAGTCCTTGCTTTGGGGTTTTAAAGGCATTTGTAAATGATGGACTCTGGGATGTCCATCAGGAAGAAGTTGTGTCTGTGATAACTAGAAACAGAATGGGAAGATGGAATCATACTTGGTTCAACCCAGTGTTCAGACTTCTGTTGAGTGAGCAATGTAAGAGTTCCCAGGATCTTTATTAAGTTCTAATATCAAGCTGTCATAATTTTGCTCTTCTTTTTAAAAATATTTTATTTATTCATTTTTCAAGCAGAGAAATACAGAGAGAGAGAGAGAGAGAGAGAGAGAGAGAGAGAGAGAGAGAGAGAGAGAGAGAGAGAGAGAGAGAGAACACCAGGCACCAGGGCCACCACCTTGTGGGTCTGGTGTATGTGGGTACTGGGGAATTGAACCTGGGGCCTTAGGCACTGGAAGCAAGTGCCTTATCTGCTGAGCCATCTCTCCAGCCCAATTGTGCTCTTCTTACAGAATTAAGGTTTTGACACTTAATCTGTACAGTATTTAATTAAACCCAGTTCATCATACTCAAGGATTTGGAGGTTTGTTATGACTTGTGACTCAGTGCTAGCTATAATCCCAATTGGCCTATGAGAGGAATGCAGACCTACATACAATTGTTGGGGGGAGAGTGTTTTTGCCTGAGAAATGACCAATGGCAAGACAGAGATTGTGTTTGCTAGCAGGGAACAGTAGGAACACTTTGAAGACTATAATTTCCACTTTTCCTTTGTGGGTATTTGATCTATGGAAGAGGAAAGAGTGGCTTCAGTTGCATATGGCAAGACCGTATCACATTTTTAAATTTTGAGACTTATCTATGGATAGGAGAAGAGTTTGTAAGTCAATGGTTTGTTTCAATAATTTTGTAATTTATACTTGATATCTATATGTATGTGTATTTAGGGTGGCAATCATGGATAAAACCTATAAAGGTAGAGTCACAAACAAAAATAATTTAGACTTGATATGTGTTATAAATTTAATAGTTTGTTGAGTTTAATAATCCTTTTGCTTTCTAGATGCAAATTTAAATTATATATAATTATTGGATATAATTATGAATTATTATATATAATTATAAACATATATTTATATATGTTTTTTGTGAGATGGAGTTTCATTACAAGCCCACTCTGGGCTTGAATTTTTGGTCTTCCTGTCTCAGCCTCATAGTGCTGGGGAATCACAAACATATGTCAAATGCTAGGCTTAAATAACATTTAACACGATTGTTATTATGAATTAGGTCTGACTTTTGGAATAAATTCTTAAAAATACTCCTCTCCAGACACAGGACTGCAGAGGTCACTGTGCAAATCAGGCAATGGGTGGGTTGAGATGCACTGATGAGAGCGGGGGTTCACTTCTTTAATTTCAAGAGAAAGAAAAAAGGATTTTCATTTTTCATGTTTTTTTTTCCATTGGCCCAATTTAAAGAAAAGAAGTTTGGTGAAAAGTCCTGTAGGGGAATGAAAACTCATTTTAACATCGTGAAATTGAAGCGCCAATAACGAGCAAAGCAAGCCGAGCGGGATGAACTCTACAGAGATTTTCAGAAAACTGCCTGAAAAAAAGCATGATATTCAGCCACCATTTTCCTGATGTATCTGATTTTCTCTTATTTGAAGATGAACAATGCAATGCATTCTGTGATGACATCACCAAGATTTTTTTTTTCCAGTGGAAAAGCAACTTCTCAACAGCTCACCCTCAACTAGATAAAAAATCTAAGGGTGGTCTCAGCTCCCTCCGTCTTTTACTTTATGCATGAGGTGTCTTAAAGTATATAAAACTGCATAAAATATGGTCCATTACAATCTCCAAATAGCTCATTTGAAATATCTGATGTGGTTTTTAATTGGGCCAAAAGTTTGTGCTTTATAATCTTTTCTTTATTATATTTATTTATTTGCAAGGAGAGAGGAGGGAGGAAGAAAGAGAGAGAGAAAGAAAGAGAGAGAGTGCGCTATAACAGAGCAACTTGCTACTAAAAACAAACTCCAGGTGCATGTGCCAGTTTGTGCATCTGGCTGTACATGAGTACACAGGCCTTCAGGCTTTGCAAGCAAGGGCTTTTAACCACTGAGTTATTTTTCCAGCCTATCTTTCATAATCTTTGACCTAACTCAAGATTTTTGTTTAATATGAGACTAGAGTCTCATATTAAAGGATAAATTTGTCTTCTGTTCTCCTGGATGTTGGGACAAATGTATCAGCTTCATGTTCAACACATTTAGAAGGCAGGACAATGAACATTCCAACTTTTCCAAGACTCTTCTTCCTCCTCCATGATCCGATAGCTTAACCTATTAACACAGGAGTGGTACCCTCTCAAACCCCAGTTTTTTGAGACTCCCTGGCCCACTCTTGTATGCTACCAAGGGTGTCTCTCAGTCTCAGGCCTGATGTGGCTTCACTCGTTACTCCATCCCTCCAAGTTTGACTCAGCTGGGATTCTTGTCTCCAGGAAAATTGGACGCCTGACAAGTTTGAAAATTTAATGTCAAGTTCATCTCAAATTGTTTTGGTAAAAATAGAATAGCCTTGCTCCTTGCATCTCTGTGGGTTACAGGTGGGAGGTGAATACAGAGAATGCAGAGCAGCAATCAAGAGGCTCTTGTACAGGAAGTTAAATCATCAAGTATATCACTACCTTATTTATTTTGTGGATTCTTGTAGATCCTGGGCTGTTGCCTATAAGTCTCAAGGACTAAAGGATTAGGATGTGCAGAAATGCATATATATTACTGAGCATGAAGGGCTTGTTATTCGTGTCTATTTATCTTTGGCTTCAGGGCATAAACTCTTGAATTGTATTAAATATTATATGAAAATGTTTATTTAAAGTCCTTTCAACTGACAGGTTATTAAATGCTAGATCAAATGACAAGGAAAGTCAGCATCAGACTTGCTAGTGGGCCAGTTCAGGGTGGAATATGTTGATTCCTGTATAAACAAATAGACATGGAAATATCCTCACCTCAATTTAACCTGTTGAACAGGGGCTCCAGTGAAGGAAAAATGAGTGAAGCAATTTTTAAAAAGCCATCCAAGGGCAATCAGAGTTGGCAGTTCATGTACTTATGAATACACCAAGAAGGTATAAGTTTAATATTTACAACAGATGTTTGGCAACTAATTAGGAATAGATGCTTTAGTGTGTAACTCAAGTCAGCCACCCCAGAATTCAGCATACTATGAACATTGGTCTGGACCTTTAAAACAAAAAGGTAATAAAAATATAAATAGCAAATGATAAAGAGAAAATTCCTCCTTTCAATGGCTGTTTTTCACAAAGCAGTAAGTCGGTTTTCCACATTTGGTTCATTACTTTTTTTATCTGTTTATAGTCAAATAATTTGTGTCTGGGGGTTAAAAAAAATGTCTCCTGTTATTCCAATAATAGGCTGGCCGAAATGACGTTCATGCCACACAACAGTCTCCTAGCAGAAGGTCAGTGGAGAAGTGTAATCATTTTGAAACTTGATGTTGTAAGTTACTTGAATGAGAGACTTTTCTTAAGGTGACATTAAGATGAAATATTTAAGATAAACTGGAAGATTTGACTGGGAATTCACAATGGCTCTCTGAAATAGTCTGCCCTGATTTACAGATCCTCAGTTTTCAATTTATGAGCTGAGACCAGAGTATACCACTGGAGGATGAGAATAGAGTAGTCATATTAGAGGCAGCTCATATATCCTAAAGACAGACTTTGGAAGAATTAGAAAGTATAATAAAGTGCCTGTCCCTTTAAGACAGGGCCTGGCTCACAGCCAATTTCCAACCTAAAGCATTAGACATTTTTAAAGCCCTTAAAACTGTCACTTTTTCCCTAGACTTTTTGTCATCTCTAAATGAAAAAACAGTACCAGGGAGATTTGCCCATATTGTTTCCAGTCTCCTCAGGATATTTTTGAAAAGTAAATATTTATTGTCGACAATAATTTTTTGTGAAGGTTAACTAGCCCTCCACATGCAGACTTGGGCATCTGAAAGGCAGAGCCCCTCGCCTTTCACCATGCACACCCCACAAGCCTGCAAGCTAGGCCACTGGAGAAGGGAACCCTTGCACTTCCTCAGGCTTTTCTAAAGAAGACATCCTCTGGGATCTCTGGAGAGCTGGAGGAGGCTCAGATGGGTTTAAACTTGGGCTTGGGGCCATCAGAGCAGAAAGGAGCAGCTGGAACCTTTTCCAGATCTCATCCTCCCCCAGTGTCTTGAGGTCGGGATCCACCTTAAGAACATCCCAAGGACCCTTCCTCACTCAATGTTCCTCCTGTCTCAGTTTACAAGGAGAAACTTCCAGAACACAATTCGTACTTGCTGGTTAGATATGGGAAGCATCTAAGCATCTCTTCCAAGCACTTTCCTGCCAATTTCTTCTGAGGAACTTCCAGGAATTTATTTTAAAAAATGTTTTACAATTGGAGAAGTTGGAAAAAGACAAGTCATTTCCAAATTTGCAGTGTATATCTAGTTTTAAATCCTGAAGGATTTATTGTGATTTTGAGACCATTTCAGCAAGACATAATCAATAGATCATATTTGATTAAATGCTGGTTTAAAGATGCCAGGAAATAAAACTGATAATATCCCTTAGGGTTAAAGTTTTTTTTTTTTAATCAACTGATTGATTAGTCAAGTACACAAGCAATGTATAGCAATGCACAGGTTTTGTTTTTTTTTGGGGGGGCAGAGAACTAAAAAGGCTATTTTTTAAATTATTTCTCTCATTTGTTGACTCAATTTCTGTGTGTGCTTCAGTCTCTTCTTGTTCTCCATTACATCAACGCCCCCCCCCCACAAACTGAAAATAAAGGGCCCTGCAGAGATATGACAGACACTGCGGACTATATCTAGTCAGCAGCTATATATAGGTAAATATTCTCACACAGATACACATTCAGATTTGGTGCTACACACACATTGACATATTCATATATTCATTGTTACAGCTAGGATTTCTATTTGGCTTCAAGTAATAGTAAGTCAATTAAATGATTTGAGATTTTTCCCCCCACTCACAAAACAGTGTTTCCATAAAATCAGAAGGGACATGAATCTGCCTTTGTGCTCCAATTATTAATGCAGAATTATGTCGGGATTGCAAATGACTTTGGCGCTGGGTCAGCAGTGGCCGTGGATGCCTTACAAGAAGGAAGGGAAGGGAGAATGAGAAAGAACAGCACGTGCCATCGTCCAGCCCTAGAAATTTGCATTGATATCTTATTTGCAAGAATATGATCACAAGGTGGATTTTATGTACTGGGAACATTGAGAACCAGAGCTTCTTTATAAGAGAAAATATTCAGACATCTTTTAAGAAATAACGATGGTGATACAGATGAGTATTGGGTAGACAGCTAGGTGTCATTGCTCTAGAATAACTGACCATGCACAGAGCTGTGACATGAAAGGTATTTTACATAAGCATCCAATTAACAACTAGGTAGCTATGAGAAGCGGCTATATATTCGTAGTTGAGACTGTCAAGGATCACAGAAATACACTTCCAGGGTTGTAGACACCAAACATAGTTTCGTGAGGTGCAGTGCAGGAGTTATTAGGGGGGGAGGCAAATGTGTTCATTTGTCAGTGTTTTGGATTCCTGGAACAAAGCAAAGCCGAAGAAAAACAAACAAACTAAAAACAACACCAATAAAATAACCAATGAGGGCTGAGAATGTAGCCTTGTGGTAGAAGCTTGCCTTGCAAGTGCCAGTCCTGAGTTTCGTCCCCAGCACTGGAAACTGAGAAACAAACACAGCTCAACACATCTTAGAATGTTTCTTCAAAGGGTATTTAGGTGGTGAAAGCCAGTATCAAAATGGCTAGTTTGGAATGAAGTTTAATTTTATTTATTATTATATTAAATAAAGCTCCAAGATGTCATGGCCTTTAAACTTTATCAATATTTGCTCTTGAAGATTGTTGAAGAACGGTCGCCCCATCAATCAGTGTGTAGGTATCACCCAAGGCCTCTGGGGACTATGGTACCACCTAGTGGTGATTATCTTGCCCGGCTGGGGGTTGGAATAGAAGGTGACCCTTCTATGACATCATCCACTTGCTCAGTTGGTGTGATCTTAAGCTACTGTTCTTTTCTGTTTCTTCTTCTTATCCCTATTTATTTTCCAGACTCTGGGTTTTCTTAGGGAAAGTCTTGTGCTCTTCTTTCTCCTCTATAACTGCACCTGTTCTCTCCTAGTCACCCTGTGTACTGTATCACCTAGGGAAAAAAGTCATTTGGCTTGTCCCTTGGTTAAACCATATGTAACATGAAGATCCTCTGATTTTTAGTATTGAGACTTCAGTGTTGAAATTTTGGGGCCTGCATTCCTGTAATCTAACTATAATTTTTCAAATTCCCAACAGAATGACTACTAACAGATCAGTACTGAGAATAAGCTCAACCCCAAGATGGATGCAAAGTCTTCCCTGTCTTCTAAGAATGCTGCTCCAGTCTCTCTTTCAACTCACCTAAGCTTAGTCAATTTCATCTTTATATTCTTATGATTTTTCTTAAATAACATCTCTTAAAACATGTTAACTGTACCTGGCCTCTATCTTGAAGAACATCTAAGTCATGGCTTTGCCAACTACTGGATGTATGGCCAGCTGTGGGAAGAACATCCTATGTTGGCTGAGGCAGAAGACATATAAAAGGGCATAAATACAAGAAATTATATGTATAGAGCCCTGTGAAACAAACAGAACGATGCCCTAGGACATTAAATTTGTTTTTTTTTTAATTTTTGAAACAGGGTTCTCGAGAGAAACAGGACAATGGATTGAATATGTATTCAAAGGAGAAAATATCAGATTAGCTCACAAGGTCTGGGCTGAGGGTTCCAACCATAGCTGTCTACAAAGGTGGAGGAATCCCAAAGTTTCTAAATCCAAGTGTCTGGATGAAGGCTGAAGAATCAGAGGACCAGGCACCTGCTTGTTCTACATGATTAGATGCAAGCTAAAAAGTAAAAAAATAAATAAAACAATTGCTGTATCCATGAGCCTTACCACCCAGAAGCTGTACAGATCATTCGGGAGGAAGGATGATCCTGTGCTCAGTTTACCTTGCCTGGAAATACCCTCACAGACCCACCAAAGAGGAAAGAGGCAGGTCTCTCACTCCATTCTTTACCTGCCTTCCCGGGTTGGCAATGGAACTCAACCATCACAGTTGGTATGGACTGTAAAAGAATATGTGATACATCTATATCTTTATCTCTATCTCTATATCTATATATCTTTCTATCTATCTATCTATCTATCTATCTATCTATCATCTATCTATCTATCTATCTATAAATTTTTTCAGACATAAAGAAGAATGAAGTGAAATCATTTGCTGGAAAATGGATGCAATTGGAGATGATCAAATTAAGTGAATTAAGAAAGAAAAATATATGTTTCATTTTATTTCTGGATCCTAGAATTATATGGATATATAAAATTGTGTATGTGTTGATGTGAAAGTAGAAGTGAAAACATCTAGGCTAACAAAGGGCACTAATGGGAGGAGGAGGGAGAGAACAGGGGCGAATAAGGTGAAATAAGATCAAAGTATAATCTGTACCTGTGTGAAAATGTCCTTATGTAATGCTGTACCATGTACGATAAATGCACAATGAGAAGTTACTTCAAAATGTATAAATAAATATATAAATAAATACAGTGGAACACTTGAATTAGGTCAAGTTAATTTAACTTGAGAGTCACAAATTTAACTATGATCTATCTGTTTTATGCCCTGGAAAGGGGTAGTAACTCTCATTGGCTGTCTGACACTTGGGCGGGGTGACTGAATGATAAATGCTAAGCTAATTCTTGTTGGACCATTCCTTGCACAAACTCAACCTGACTCAGTCTTGGGTCCTCATGCACTGCAAAGGTAGGTATCATAGTACTTCTGAAACAAAGACAGCAGTCATTGAGTAGATGAATTATCAGTAAAACAAAATAAGAACAATAATGATATAAAAATAGAAGAGAGACTAGTTGGAAAGAAGGGATTCAGTGGAGGGAAGATTTGGGAGGGAAACAGGTGATTGGAGGGGATTACGATTGTGGTATATTGCCCATGTGTACAGAGGTTGTCAATCAAAAAGTTGAAAAATAACAATATACTCTGAGAAATAGTCTATGATGGAAAACAAAAATTAATGACAGAAAAACATTCTCAGATTGTGTAAATCAATCTTGGGACTGTTTGGAAGAATGCAGAGTGAGGCTCGCAAGGCTTTTACTGCTCCAAAAATGACCAAGGAGGCCCATCTGTTGAGGAATCTTGGAGAACTTGATCTGAAGCAATAAATTCTGCATGCTTCCATGCTGCTGATGTTAAATCGGGAAGGCAGTGATCTGCACCCAGTTGAGCCACTGTCCCATGTGATGGCTCAGTACATACTAAGCATGACAGTATACAAATTCAAAGGGAGTTTGGAATCATGTCTCATGATGGTTTTAAAGATGAGAAAATTAGAAGTTAGTATAGTGAGACTCCATGGCAGAGCTATTTACTAAGACTATGTACTTTGAAGAGAGGGAATTTATTGGCTAGTCAGCCAGTATTTGAATAACTTTAATATTGATCAAAAGTTAATTGCTTTCCCTAAAACAATTTTAATAAAGGTACAGTTCTTATGCCACTATAAAAATCTTGAGTATCGGGTCCATGGTTAGGGAATATTGCCTTTAATAAGCTTTTGCGAGTGAATAAATCCTCTTTTTACTTTATCAATGAAGAGACTGGAATGGAGCTATTGTAAGCATGATATATACTAAGCTACTGAATATTTACTGTTTGAAAAATATCGGCACATGCATTACAACCTTATTTTTCTAAATGGTAAATCACTTTTGCAATTGATTACTTAGTTTAGTTTCTTAACTACCTGGTTACTCAGATGATTAAATGTATTAGATTCCATTAGGGTAGCTACATCCCCCAAGCTCTTGTTAGAAGCCATACTTTTTGTGGTTATTAAATCAAAGCATTCATTTTTTTTTTGCCTTTGGGATTTCAACTTGTATATAGTTTCCTTTCTGGTAGGTATAATGAATTCCATTTTTAATAACTACCAATGAATCCTATTTAGGGTTACTATCTGTCTTTATGCAGTGTGTTAAGAATTCAAGAGGAATATCATTCTTTTTTTTGAGATCTCTTTTTTTATTGTCCATAATGAGTTACATTAATTGGTGGGCAAACAATGAGTTGTTAGCCCCAATTCCTCTTTGCCCATCCTCCCCATCCCCAGTCAGCTGGATATCCTCCTCCGTGGGCCGTCTGGATCAGTCTTTGTGGTAGGGGACCATGGATAGCTCATTCTTCAGCTGGGCTCTCATGACCCAAGTGTGTTGTTACTGAGGGTTGCCAAGTCTCTGATATTCTCCCCCACCATGGCTCTTACAATCTTTCCGCCTCCTCTTCCGCTCAGTTCCCTGAGTCGTGGTGGGTGAGTATTGAGGCATAATACAAGATATATGTGAGCGGAGTGGGCACTGGGAGCGCCTCTTTCTGACCTATTTCTCCAGGGATGGTTCTCTCATCTCCTTTCTACTGAGCGTGTTCTCCAAGAACAGGAGATGACACATCAGAATACACCAGGTTTGGAGTTCTTCTGAACATCAAATCCCAAGTATCTCATCGTCTACCTGGCTGCATTTCTATTCAAGCAGCATTGAAAAGCCCACTATGATGCATGCAATTTCTAGAACAGGAGAGGAAGGGAAGGCTCCAGGCTGAAGTCCATGTTAAACATTCCTGTGCCTTTGGTAGTCTGTTATTCTTTCAGCGGGCCGGACAGTGCTGTTGGCAGATGCCTCTTCTTTGTGTTTGTTTCTCCTGTCGCTGGACGTGCTCTGTGGGCCCTTGTAAGTGTGAACAGACCACAGACTTAACCTGTGGGGCACAGTAAAAATGCTAAGGCATGAAAACATGACTCTAGAGACTGTTGACACTCCTTTCTGGAAGAGCATCTCCAGCCTGGTTGAAGAATGTGCGCAGCAAATGCTCACCATTTGTTTAACAGGCTTCAGCCTATGCTCTGGGCCTAGAGACACAGTCCCAGGGAACAGCCTCGTATTTTGAAGTGACATGGACCATAGGGCATGACCCGACTTTCATACTCACTACATGTATGACTGAGCATGGAGCCTACCCCATCTTATTACATGGGGATGAAGGCAGTGTGCGCCTCATGAGGCTCTTGTTCCCATCACGTTGGATAGAAGTTGTGCAGGAAATGACAGCAAAGAAATTCCAGGAGTATTTCAACAGTAACAACTGCTCAGACAATTGTTTACCATCCTTTTTGGCAATACATTTCTGAAATATCTGTAGCACCAGGCAGTAGACCCAGAAAGTGAGGCTCCCAGGGAATTATTTAGATTTTTTTAAAAAGCCCTGGGTGGGTCATCATGCTCCCTTGAACATTTCTGAAGATTCTCAAAATTGTGAATCATGTTTAGAGGCAATTTATTAATAGAATAAAAAAGCTTTAAAAAATTTGATAGCCCAAAGAGAGAATCAGAAGTATTAACTCAGAGTAAATATAAAGTACCTACTGTATTTCCTACTCCATGCAAGTGGTACTAATCATAGTGAAAATTCAGAGTCTACTAGAGAAGATCAGATTACTACATGATGAAATACCTTGATAGCTACAGCAATTTTTGTTGTAATGAACAAAGAAGGTTTTTTTAATAGATATCTTCATTATATGTAATTAGATATATCGTATGAGCAAAACTTATGATGGTACCCCTATTTCCCTCCTCCCTGTCCCCAGTCCACTGAGGATCCTCCTCAGTGGGCACAGTGTATCAGTCCATGGATTAGGGGTCATGAGGTCATGAGGTCATGAATTGTACAAAAGGTAGCCAGTTTCCCACCACCTTGTGCATTGTTGCTGAGGGGGGCAATGTCTCTGGATATTCTTTCCACCCCCTCTTCCACTCAGCAACCTGAGTCATGGTGCATGAGTTTTAAGTCTGGTTTATTGTGGAGATCTTTAAGTGTCTCTGGACTTCTGCTCTGGGTTGTATTGGATATCGTTGGTGTGTGTCTCTTTGACCTACCCTGGGTTATGTGACTTGATGTGGTGACAGGTCTCTTGTTTACCAAGCCATTTTCTCATAGGTTTCATTTGGGGGCTACAAGATAGGCCCGGGGTGATTCATCTCTTGCCAGGATGTCCACCTTTATCCCGTGGCTTGTTGGTGGAGTTGGATTGACCATGGTTCTCTCCTGCCTGCTGAAAAATTCAAACAGAATCTCCACTGGAGAGTGAGACCAGTATAGGTTAAATGAAACACACATTACTAAGTTGGCAAGATTCTATTGGGTATAGCCTCTCTGTAAGTCTCTGGTAGTGGGAATTTCCCCTTGGATCCCAGGTTTTTGGTCCCCATAAGATTTTTGCCCTAGATCCCAATTCCAGTTAAGGGTTCCTTGTCACTGAGTGGATCTCTTAGACAATTTGAAAAGTGTTGATCATCCCCCCCTAAGTTTTGGCACCACTATTGCACAGGTGATCACTAAAGAAGGTTTTTATTTTTAATATACTGTTAAGTTATAAGAATAAAATTATTACAATGTAGACATATACTCTAGGAGAGCAACAGTTTTAAAATTCTGAAAATTATCTACCAGATTGAAAGAAGTCACTTTCTGGACAGTTTTTACTGCAAAAACATAAAAATGCAGATATCTTAAACAGTATGGTTACATAATTCAGAAAGGTAATTGTTGAGGCTTAGGAAAATAGTAATTATATAAAACTCTTGATTTTTTTTTTCTACTGGTCATCTTGTTTTAAATGTCTGCTTAATGGAGTACCATAGAGACAGTAATTCAATATTTAAAATACTTCCAAAATTATAACTAGATCACCAAATAATAGAGTATTCACTGTTTTTGATAAGTTTATCCATGCCTGGCTCCTAACTCATGATAAAAAGTCCAACCATTGTTCTTTTCATATTTTCCTTTTAAAATGTCTGTGACTTTAACCAAGACAATTATAAAAAAAACTGAGCCACTTGCTATAGATGAGGACTATTATTAATTAGAGAAAATTATCAGATGTCCACTTTACTTTGTACTAATTGATCAGAAAAGAAATTGATGTGTTTGGTTTCTAGAATCAGGGAAACCAAGAAATGGGACTTTTTGACCTTTCTCAGCTCAATATGTGTGGTGGTTTGATTCAGGTGTCTCTCATAAGCTGATGGGTTCTGAATGCTTGATTCCTAGCTGGTGGCAATTTTGGAACAGGCACCTTGTTGGAGGGGTGTGTTGGGGGCAGGGTGTTATAGCCAGCTTCCCCTTGCCAGTGTTTAGAACACCTCCCTGCTCTGGCAAAGATGATGCACAGCTTCTGCTCATGCCATCGTTTTCCCTGCCATCATGGTGGTTCCCCTCCAGTCTGTAAGCCAAAATAAACCCTGTCCTCCCACAAGCTGCTTCTGGTCGGATGTTTGTCGCAGCAATGAGAAACCGTCAGCAGCAATATGACATAAAATAATAAGTTATTATCAGCCGTGAATCATAGAAAGTGACCTAGTAGTGCTGTGGCCCATCTCTCGATTTTGAAAATTTTTAATTTCTTCTAGAAATGAATTATCTAGATATCACATATAAAAAACAAGAACCTGAGGCTTTATCATCCCAGAGGTTTTCAATAGGCTATTCATTACAGTTTTTGGATAATTAACAAAGAATTATTTCGTGGGATTGTAGAATGGCTTTTAATTAAATTTCAACCACACTATAGACTCCTATGAAGTGAAGATACAAAAACCAGAAACACGAATATTCTGAGTATGAGGATCTTTATCTCTTTGTGCCAGCTAGCACAGGATGATGGGGTGCTAAAAGTCTGAAGCATTTGGACACCAAAGAGGTAGCGATTTTGGGATATGACATGGAAAATGAGATAGATTACTGCTATAGTTGTTTCTAACCTGACAACAGCAGGTGGAGTACAATTCAGCAAATTTCAGGCAAGTTTCTACATTTCTAGAGATTTTCTGACTCCAAATAATTTAGACGCCAGACTGAAGTTTGTGTCATGTGAATTTGGTGCAGGGTATATTTCGTGTGTCTTGCATACACCAGGCTTGCATCCAAGTGGTTTTTAGTTCTAAGCTTAAGCTGCTCCAGGCCTGTTCGGTCTGCTTTCTGCATATGTTGTCACGCCCTCGGTGTTGCCCCAGGAACAACCATCTAAGTAGGAGGGAGATGAGTTTTTATTGGGATGAATTCCTGGTTTCTTGGTTTATTGACAATGTTGAGGGCAGTGCAGGTCTGACACTCTCAGCATAACTAATACCAGATCCTACAATATTGTGATTCTATGCTGTGTGCCCACCAATTCCAACAAAAACTCACTACATGTCTTGATGTAACATATGAAGTATAGACCACACAAACTCCAAACAGGAATGTCAGTGATATGAAAAACGGAAATTTATCAAGAATGCTTGGGTAGATAGTAATCATAACCATTGAATACAACAGGTTTAATATCATGTGTTATATACATACATACATATATATATATATGCATTATCAGAGGTATGTGCAGGCAAATAACATTCTGTGAACATCTCATGTTTTCCTGACATAGCATGTCTTCTAGAACTAGAGCAATGGCAATATGCACGTACGCTGAGGATAAGGTGTATGATAGAAGCGGATTTCCCGGATGATCTCATTCTGGGAGCCAGTGGAACCACCTCTAGTTCTCAGGGCTTGAGTTCCACTCTGTACTTCTTCTGGCCTTTGAAAGCCATGCAGCTCGACATGTCGGCTGTGAAGTGGGAGAGCTGGCATTCTTTAGGACCTGCGGGAGTTGTTGTGTTCCACTGGAATGTGTTGAACGGCTTGTAAATTAGAGTCCCTAATGAAATCTCGCTGGTGTCCAACTGGAGCAATCATCTGGTTAAAATCAGGCAGTAATTCCACTAATTTTACTGCCCTTCTCCCAGCCCTCAACGCCTCATTTAGGGAAAAAAATGTTTATGTTCCCCTCAAAACACCTGCGTTTTAACTTTAGTCCCCAAAGCAATTATATATTCTTACTTTATATTATTTCATAGCTTTCTCTGTTATGAATGAAGCATGCCTTTCCTTTGTAAAATGTAAGCAAATAAGATCAATCCTGAAGTTTTTAACTGTGAGGCTTCTGAGCTGTCATATGTGAGTGTGAATGTGTGTATAATGTCCATTTCACAGCTGCTGCTCAGAACCCTGTAGATATTTTTCAGCAAACAATAGCTAGACCCGTCTTAAAAAGTTTATATTGTGAGTAAATGAGGTCTTGTTTGAAGACAGGATGGGGGGACTGTCATTTATCCCTTTCAAACCTTTGAAACAGACCATAGCTTTTAACAAAATTTAGTCACAAGGAGACCCTCCACAATTTTATCAGTTTAACATCACTACTTTTGCAAAGAGAGGGGAAAAAGAGAGAGACATGGAGAGAGAGAAAGACAGAGAGGAGAGAGAAAGAGAAAGAAAGAGTGAGAAAGAGAGAGAACTTTTGTAAACATCAAGTAAAAAAAAAATTTGTGGCCAATGTTGAAAACAGAATGGAACCCTGCAGTCATCTAGCTAACCCATATGAATTAATAGATTCTTCCTGAAAATGTGTTTTTCTACTGTCCAATTTGTTTAAATTCTTTCCAAAGAAGGTGAAAAGTGTCTCTAAAAGTTTGGTGAAATTTCATAAGTTTGTATCACAATTTGTTTCTTGATAAAAAACAGAAGGAAAATAATTTCCAGTAACATATATACACATCTCTCTGTTTGTTTCTAAAACATCACCTTTTCCCCATCTTCCCTTTGGCCCCAAGTCTGGGGAACATCTGTGGACTGGGTAGGCATTCTGGGTAATGACATGCAAATGAGCCCACCAGTTAACAGAATTTCCTTGTCCAATAATGGAATTGGACCAACATGTAGCTTTTAAATTGGAGGCAGGTTTGCCTAGGCCAGATGTGCAAGCAAGAGCACGTGTTCCTTGTTTTAGGGTCTGCAGCAGGAATGCCCATGGGGAGAAAAGGAAGATAAATCCATGACATAGGCTATCAAATAAAGAACAAGGAATAGCTAGAAAGGTCTTTTGGGTTGTCTGCATATCAGTCCTATTTATGTTTATAAATGTCTGCCCATGGGGACATGCCCTTCTGATATTCTTACTATGTGTCCCAAGCCACCTGGATCTATCTACCTAGGGACTCAGGCTGCTGTGGATTCGATTAGCTACCTAACTGATATGTTCCCTTTCCTAGGTACCTGAGTCATCAGGTAGTTTAGGAAGTCCCTCTTTCTCTCATTTCCCCTAAGGAGTACTTAGCCCTCCTGAAATTCAGAAAGAGAACAGAAACTGGCATCATGTCTTATTCCTCCCATCAGGCATCCTTAGGAAGGGGGCTGTCACTACTGACCAAAACAGTCTAGGCTACAACTACAGATGTGATCATGGAAACCTTTTTCATTCCAACATTCAGGAGGTAGGATGACTGAGTTGAAGGCCAGCCTGGGGCTACAGAGTGAGTTTCAGGTCAACCTGAACTAGAGTGAGACCTTGCTTGCCTCAAAGAAAAACAAAAGCTAAAAACAAAACAAAACAAATAAAATAAAATAAAAAGCAAGTAAGTACCTGGTGCTTCCTGTCTAGGAAACAAAACAGATGCCATTAACCCTGTAATAGAGGAAGATCATTAAAGAGGCTGTTGAAAGATTCTCAAAGCAATGAACCAGAGAACATCAAATGAGCTTAAATCAAAAGTTGACTTGCTCAAAATGGCTTGAAATAGGATTTCAAAGCTTTCCATTTTTTGAAGTGAAAAGATATTTTGCCATTAAAAAAATAAAAGCCCTAAAAGCATTACATTATAGATGTCACAACTAATGATCGTCACACAGTCAAGGCACATTGAGGATCAGAGAACAAGCAAACATTTGGATATACTTCTCAGAGATGATGAATATATTTAACTGATGGCTATTGAATTTATCAGGGTCAGTTAGCATAATGAAAACATATTTTATTAGGCTGTTAGCAGGATAAATTGTTTTCATATTTATTCATCTGTTCCCAAGGCTAATTTTGGGCTTTTAAAACATGCTTTTCATGTTCCTAAAATGAACAGCTAAATAAATAAAGCGCTAGTTTGAGAACAGAAGTATCCACTATCGATATAACATGGTGCTTTTCTCTAAAGGCAGAAGTAATGGCTTTCTGACTTGATGTTCATCAGGCACATCAAATAGTCATCAGAATTTCCAAGCTAATAAAAAAAATAAAAGGAGAAATATACATCAGCAAGGAAAAAGAAAAACTTAGGACAGGATGATGTTTATTAAGTGACACACAAAACCAACATAATTCTATTTATTAGTTAAACTAAGAACAGTTTTCCTTCAGTTCATTGCTGAATGCATTTTCCTGGTCAGAATAATATGAACGATCAGTTAAAAAACACTCCATTTAATTTTTTTTTTATTTCAAAAGATAAATATTTCCATTAGGAAGGAAACTCCTTTATACTGGCCACCAAAGGGTACTTATGGTTTACAAGCTTCAGAGGGAAAAAAAACAAACCTGTCCAAAGGGGCCCAGGATCAGCAACGGGTGCCAGAGAGGTAGAGTGTCCATGGTACTGAGTGATGCTCAGTGCTGGGCTGTACTAAGACTGCCTGGTGGTATTCGTTCTTTTCTCCCCTTTTGGAAACCTGATTCCGTACACACAAGATGTAGACACAATCCAGTTGGAAACTCACTTTTCCTCCAGCCTGCCTTGGTCTAGCTCACTCTGGATGTTAGAGCCAGCATCTTCTTTCCTGGGATTCAGTCTCTGTCTCCCACTGCCTGCTCCTTTAACACTGCTGCTTAACAGGCCTCTTCCCAGATGGGTCCACTGCCTGCTCTTCGGAGGTGATTCCAGTAACTAACTCCTTCCTCCCTCCTCAGCGCTGACTCCACTATGCAAAACCAGGCTTTTATTTTCAACTCTTGGGCATCTTGTCTGGGGAGTCTGGTGTTAACTCACTAACTGACCCTAAATACCACCACTGTGCATTCTGATACCATTTGACCTTAGCTCCTTTTCCTCGTGCCCTTTTGGTTACAGTTGCCACTACCTGCTTCCTTCATTCTGTGCCACATTCACAGAAGGGCAGCACCACCTGCATTGCCCCATGAGTGCCACTGAGAGAAAGCTTCCCCTTCATTCACATCTTTCTACTGCCCAGAACTGAGTCACAGCAGCCTTTGCTGGAATGGCTTCAACAGCCTCTATTATTGACCTCCTTATTCTCCAGCTACAATACTATAATATCTTCCTCCACCCAAAGAAAACCCTAAGTGGATAATGGGATAATACTCCTGGACAAAACTATCCATGGAGTCTTTCTTACTGCTTACTGGGTCAAATCCAAGTTCCTCTGGCTTAAGAGAACCATAATTGGGACGGTTGGGTGTCCTTCTTGTCACCAAATCTCCTGTCAGGTACTCTCCTGCCCACAATGAGATCTGCTTGGCCTAACCACTTGTCTTTGCCGAAGCTGATCTTTGAATCAGGTGGTCTTCAGAGTGCATGGTTGGAAGGTAGTTGAGTATGGTGGTCACCTTACAGTATGAACATAAAGGACGATATAGTTAGTAGCATTGATGATCGTTGCTGCAAGAAAATGTTGGCAGAAATACACTTCAGGTTTATTTTTTAATGAGGGAGTGAAAAAGAAGGAAATTTCAATGAAAAGTAAGTTAGCTTGGAAGTCACAAGCATAGAGGAGTTCTCATCGGTGCCAAGAAAAACATATGTAAATTAGCATGGGAAATACACGCGACTAACCAAAGAACAAAATTGGACAGGAAACCCACGAACAAAGTGATGGATACAGACAGCATGAGGGGCCGAGGAAGCAGGGACCTGCACGTCGATCCCACACGTCTGGGCTATTACACAAGCTGCTGGTCTGTCTCCACACTCCACTAGCAGCAATCTAGGCCACAATTTACATTTTCCATTTCTCTCAGCTCCTGGAATTGGGTAGTGAAAGTGTTCAGGGTGGTAGATTAGAGAGAAACAGACCGAGCTCCAGCAGAGGAGGAACAGGCAGGCATGCAGAATGTGTATCAAAGGGCAGATAGAAGTATTTGCTTCAGCTTTAAACCAATGTGTGTGTAATTAACAGCTTCAATTCATGATTTAATTTCCCCAACATATTACTTTTTATTGCAAACCCTTCATGGAACATTGTGAATTGGCTGTGAATCAGGAAGATGCTTCAGGACGGGCCTGACATCGTTTTCTTCAGTTCGCTGTGACTCAGTTCAGTGCCGGTGACAGACAGCACCCCAATAACAGACAAATTCCCTCTTTACCTCTGCAGCAGGTATGTGGAGGAAATTAGTTGAACAATGTAGTACACCCTTGTTAAGGTGACACGGTGGGGACCAGCAGGTTCACTTTGGGAATTGTGACTTCTTTCCTGTTCAATTATTAGTCGGTCTACCAAGACCACCTACAATTGCCAATTAGCACAGGTTGTAAAGGGATTCGGGCTAAATGGATATCTTGATTCTACTTTTCTTTCTTGTTAGGAGTTCAAATTTTCAGATGGTAACAGCTTTCAGTCCCTTCTAAGGAAATAAGATTAAAACAGAAACAGAAACTCTAATGGCCATCACTCAAGTGGAAAACAAGAACTGCCCACAAATGCACACACACACACACACACACACACACACACACACACACACACTAAAGTCTCCATGTGAGTTTACTTAAACTTGCTCAGAACAAAGGTACAGAATGCAGTATAAACTGAAATAGAGCCCATGCTACTGAAAGAAAAATGAGAAAGAATTAGGTTTTATGAAATTCATTGAACAAATCTTAAACGTTCATGGTAACACGTTGCAGGTTCCTCTATAATCATTTGCAAAGTACATATGAGCAAAGGGAAAAACTTGATCATAAGGTGACATAAATTATTTAGAATATGGCTCTACTCACACAAAAATGAAATTAACAGTCCACAATTCTTTTAATAATTCAAACAGAATTCTCTGCTTTCCCTTAATCAGTTGTATGTTTTAAATAAAGTATTTTTCTGTCAGAAATCGTCAAGTGATTTCTTCACATGCCCACACTGTGTACACACAGGCAGAGTGTACACACTTGAGTATGTTCTGTAATTAATTTTCAAGTGAAGGGAGAAGGTGCCAACATTTTAAGTAGTGAATCCATTACCTGACCAACTGGGGACCTTGCTTTCAAATGTGGATAAATCATTTTCCCTTCTTCTTAAACACTTATAAGTTGTGTAAATACACCAAAAAAATTTTAATAGGTCTTTTTCATTATATCCTTCTATATACATGAAAGAAACTATATTCAACCACAAATTTCATCAGGGACCCAAAATAAGCTCAGATTATAACAGGCCACAGATCTATTGTGATTCTGGATTTTATTTTTTTACAGTAAAGTGTGGGGAAAATCCCTTTAAGATCAAATATGATACCATCTGTTCCTGTAAGACAACTTGACAAGATTATCCATGTTCAGGGCAGTGTGGCCACAGACTTGTAAGACAATTTGGCTGAACTGATGCAATTTTCTACAAGTTAAAATGGGTGGGTCTAGGGTGCCTTCAACCTCACCCTTGATGTTTTAGTGTATGTCAAAGATAAGAAATAATTAAGACAAAACATGTAGTCATTCCATTTTTCAGTTCTAGATCCAATTTCTACCATTGTGTGGCTTTTTCTGGGGTCATCCTCATGTACTGGGCTGGCTTCGAAGTGTGGCCCTGTTGCCCAGCTTACCAGTATACTAAAGCCAAGTACAATGTGGAGGCTTTAACACTAATTCAGAAAGCAGATATGAAATGGGTAAAACTAAGAATTCAACTTGGACTTGAGATGGCGAATAGTTGACTAAAGTCCTCAATAACTCTTAACTCAAAAATTGAGCATTACATTTCAAGTCTGTATCAAATTAGAGATTTGTTTGGTATAAAACATATGCTTGTTTTATAATTTTGCTCACTTCTTGAAGCAGTCTATGCACCACAGAGACATATGTGTATAAAACCACATTTAAATTCTTATTGATTTGTTAATTATTTTTTCAATGTTCATATGCATGGTGGTGGTGGTGTGTGTATAGTATATTCACATATATGTGCACATGCAGGATCATGGACACCTATATGGAGGCCAAAGGAGAACGTTGGGTGTCCTCCTTTAATTGTCTCTCCCTTTATTTCTCTTAGAGTCTCTCACTGAAACTAGAGGTACTGATTTTGGATGACCAGGAGCCCTAGCATTTCTCTTATCTCCACCACTTACAGGAATGTAGTTACAGGTGTATGCTGTCCTATTCAAGTTATTACATGGATGTTGGGGATTCAACTCAGGCTGCATCAGACTCTCTTAGGTCCTCATGGTGATTTGCTAAGTGCTCTTACCTGCTGAGCCATTTCTTCATCCCCAAGTACTTATTTGTACTCTGTGTCTTCATGTTTTAGAAAGTTACTTCCTTGTTCACAGAAGTATTAATGGACTCATTTGACATTATTTTTACATTAAATCTAGTATTAGGAGTAAAATAGTAACTAAACAAGTAATAATGGAATTGGTGAGGGAGAATAAAATTCAATGATGAAGTCTAGGGAATGCTATCAGATTATGGTAGCTAATTTCAAAAGTATTCAAAAAGTCATGGAAAACAAGAGTCTGTTCATATTTTAGGCAGGTGCCATTTCATCCTCACATGTGTCAGCAGCTCGTTTATCTCAGATTCACTGCATTCAAGGTTTACTAAAACCTTCAGGGTTTGTGGATCCTGGAACAATCCTCGTTACAACTCCACAGGAACTTTGATAACTAAGGCCCTAAATTATAGGTTGAACATCTGTACTTCCAAAACGTAAAATCTGAAATGCTCCAAAATAGGAAACCCTTTGAACATGGACATGATGTCAGAAATGGAAAATTTCATACTAGACCTCATGCAATGAGCCACAGTTAAAATATAGTCTCACTAAAAATATTGTATTGTATGAGATTACCTTCACTTCATGGGGACAAGGTGTATGCAAAACAAATGAATTTCAGGTTTAGACTTGAATCCCATCTCCAGTTTATTTCTTTATAGGTATGCAGATATCACAAAATAAAGTCCTAAGTGCAAAGTAATTTGGATTCCAAGGATTTTGTGCAAGGGAAACTAAGCCTCTGTCACATGTATTGCTCTTACAAGGCCATTTATCTTGAAAAGCTAGAAACCTGTTTCACCTTGCTTCTAATCCCAAACTAGAACAGACTAGGCAGTGCACACACTCATGATTTCATGGTGCCCTGTTGTAAATTATCTTGCATTAGGAACACATCCACAGAGAAAGGCTAAGAGAGGTACAAATCTTGTTTTATTGTGGAGATCACTGGAAAGACAATGTGAATAATTTAGGTCTGAATTATCTGGTTGGACCTTAGTGCCAATTAAGTTAACTGAATAAATTATCCTAGGTCTGATAACTTTCAGTGAACAAAGAGACACAGAGTTAAGATAAATACTTGAAGGATTCATTTACACAGTCAGTTAATAATGTTTTCAGGCCTAATTACCTAGTTTGGCTATCCAAGTTGATGTATTTGCTGTGTACTTATGTAATTGCTTAATTCTCTACTTCAGGTTAAAATAGTATATTGGAAGAATTTAGTAGTACTTGATGCACATTTTTAATGTTTACCATGGCTCATACCATCATCATCCCATCCTTAAGACTATCCACCACTGACTGGTCAGGTCTCTGGCTTTTGGTGGAAAAGCCTTTATCGAAGCAACATCCAACCTTGCACCATTTCACTCCATGTAAATTGCACCATAATTAACTTAGTCAGTGGACAGTTGTGCAGATCCAACACATACCAGGCCTGTGTCTAGGAAACCTAAGCTGTAGAGTGAGTTAAATGCTTGGAGCAGAATAGAATAGATGCTCTGATGTTGTGTGGAGACAGTGCAGGTCCTGGCCAAATTCATCCTTGCTACAATCCTCCAAAGACTCAGTGAATAATTGTGGAGGAAAAGTGCTAAGATTTGGTGATATTAAATAACACATCATGACAAGGGTCAGAGTTTTTCAGAATTTATGCTTTGTAGTTTACTCTATGTCTTTCCAATACAATGCCAGTCACCCACGAGCATAGCAAGTTTGCGATCCTGGAGGAAGATGGATAGATGGATTTCACTGATAGCAAAGTTCCATCAGCCCATTTCACATTATCCTTTAAAGACAGCTCTCTAAATTGTTTTTAAAATATAAATGAATGAATCATTTCAAAAAAAGTTGTAATTTTGATGGGAATATATGCCTTCCTCACATGAACCATTCTGATGAACTTTTCGGCCATCCTCTTGGGGGACCCATGGGATCCAGAGTGACTATAGGGCCAGCAGAAGCCCTGTAAAGCAAAAGAAGAGGAGGAAAAAAAGAATAAAAAAAGAAAGAAAAACCTCTTGAGTGGCACGATCCCATGATTGACTCCTAATGTAGAATTCCATGGTTTGAGTCAGAAAAGTGGGTTTAATTTTCTACAGTGCTTCTTATTTCCTTGGTTCTCCTGATTCAATCCATCATCTCCAATGCTGGCTTGAAGGAAAGGATCTACGAGAATGTTCTTGGAAACAAAGTGGAAAAAGCATCACACACACAC
>PVHP010028185.1:0-23313 GCA_004024765.1 Zapus hudsonius | reverse complement strand
ACTAAATAGTAAAAGCTCTGTGAACTTTCTGACACGTGGTTTTCCCCACACTGGTGGCGAGAAAACTTTATGACTTCCCACATCCAATTTCCCCATCCAACTCCCCTTTTCCTGATCTACTGAATTAGAATAAATGTGTAACTAAAATTTAATTCTGTCCCTGTGTACAATTCTTTGGCATTAGAGGACAAGAACTCGGGGTAGGAGGAGGGGGAAGGGAGGATTCCAAAACTCTCCCCCCCCCCCCCCCGCGTTGCTTACTATCAATTAGCAGCAACCCGTATCAATACTGCTCAGTGGCAGAGTACTTGCTTAGCATGAAAGAAGACCTGGGTTCTCTATGCCAATTAAAATTCCTATCACTGTGTATGACAGTGCATATTTTCCTATAACCTTGTTAAAAATGGACATTATTTTAACTTTTGCCAATATGACGTGTACTCATAGTTTTGATTTGCATTTCTTTAATTGAAAGGAAAATAAGTTTCTCCTCTCTTTTCTTTGAAACTGGGGCCTGCAATGTCACCCAGGCTGGCCTTGCACTTGTCTTGTGTTCCCTCTGCCTTTGTCTTCTAAGGGCAAGGCTTACAGTGTGAGCTACTGAGCTGCATAGGTTTTTTTCAGTGCTGAACCAAGAACTGAACCAAGAACTTTGCATATGCTAGCTAAGTAGTTTACCACTGAGTTGTGACCCCCAGTCTGTTGGGATTCAAAGTTGAATTAGGGCTTCACTCTAGCCCAGGGTGATAGTTAGGTTTCATTGTCAACTTGATCTTTTTAATTATCTTGGGTGGGTCTCTGAGGATGTTTTCAGGAAGGCAGGCTCTCAGTAGGGGGCAGGATGTGAGGAAGCTCAGGAGAGCTAGAAATGAACATCCCTTCCTGTGTGGGCGGTACAGGAAGGAAATTCCAGAGACCCAGGGAGCCATTAAGTCTGGGATAGGGTTGCAAGACCTTCAACAAAAGGATATATAAAGGGGAAGGAGATTTCTCTACCCAGTCTCTGCCTTTTTTGTCTGTGTGTATGGTGTTGGTGATGGATTTCTCTTTCTGCTTGGACCTGTGAAAAGGGACCAGCCTCTTTCACCATTGTGGAACCTCCCCTGGATCGGTAGCTTCAATAAGTCCTTTCCTCTCATAAACTGTGCCTGGTTTGGAGAGTCATCCCAGCAGCATGTGGCTAACTGCGACCCTCAGGCTGACCTGGAATTCACTCTGTAGTCTCCAAACTCCCGACAATCCTCCTACCTCCGTCTCCCGAGTGCTAGGATGAAAAGTGTGCACCACCATGCCTGGCTCTCAAAATCAAACTTTTAATCTACTCTGCACCTGCCTTACTAGCAAGGTGCTGATGCCCAGCAGTGGATACATTTCATTAATCTTATATATGCTGTCTTCCTATAGTCTCTGCAATTCTGTTCTGTTTAAAAGATGACATGTCAGCCACAATCTCTGCCACCTCACACACACAACTGGCAACTCTAACTCCTCTCTGCTCTTCCCTACATAGGGAAAGTTCAATATTCTCTTTCAAGTATAAACTCCTTTAATGATTAGCCTTACCAAACAATCCCCAGATGTGCTTTCTTTAAGTTCCTTACCAACTACCAGAACCTTTTACCTATAATGCTGACAGGAAACAAGATGTGCTTTCCGTTCTAATAAAAGGCAAGCTCTTTTTTCAGCTGTGTGCTTCTCCAGTCCAAGTTTGCCCTGGGAGGTCGCTCAGTTTCAAACTGTTCATCTGAGACTGTGTTGTGTCACTGTCTCCTAAACTATTCCTCTTCTACATCAGTCTCTATAGCTGCTTTTAACTGATTTATCTCCTTTCTTCAGTTACTCTCAAAATCCCTTTCAGATTTTTCTATAGCACCTATTATCTTCTTTTAAAAATGCATCTTGCCAAAGGAAGGGTAGGACTGCTTACAACGCAAACTTCCAGACACAAAACGGCCTTGATGTTCATGACATCAGTACCTGATAATACCTATACATAATCGGAGGAAAAGATGACATCGAAACAAAACAGAGACTAATTGAGAGGGGGAAGAGATATGGGGGAGGGTGAGAAGGGGAGGCAATCATAATGGTCTAGGTCTATAATTATGGAAAACTATCAAAAAGTTTAAAAATGTATCTTTTCTTAGATGATATCAAAACAAAATAGATACTAATTAGAGGGGGAGGGGATATGATGGAGGGTATATTTGAGAGGGGGAAAGTAGGGATGCGGAGGGAATTATCATGGCTTACTATCTATAATTACAGAAGCTGTCAATAAAAAGTTTAAAAAAGAAAGAAAACAACAACAAAAAACGTATCTTAAAGCACCTCTGTTCCATTTCCAGTAACAGCTCATCAGCTTGGCAGCCTTGACATCTGGAAAGGATGTCAAAGGAAAAGCCACAGGAAACCAAGACCAAAGAAGTGCTGACTTGGTTTCATCACCCTTAGTATTACCCTGTTAGCAATGCCAGTCACATAAATACCAAGTAGGTAGGAAATCAAGAAAATAGTAAACTGAAACAGCAAGAAAGCACTTCTAAGGCTTACTTACAGAACAGTGAGTATTATACTCTTTTTAGCCCCCTTTAAAAAAAGACTGATTCATCCATCAGTTCTATCCAAGAGCTATCTAAAAAGATAAAAGCCACCTAAAAGGGCTCACAGTTCACAGATGTTTACTAGTGGTGTTTTTCCTTCTAGCCTATGAGTTAGAAATAAAGAATTAAGGCACAGGATTCATCATCATACCTTTAGTTACAGGAAACCAGCTGTGTGGTGTGATAAACAGAACACTAGGAGTAAGTCAGTTTAAATTTCATGTCTGAGCCAGGTGTGGTGGCGCGTGCCTTTAATCCCAGCACTCAGGAGGCAGAGATAGGAGGATGGCTGTGAGTTTGAGGCCAACCTGAGACTACATAGTGAATTTCTGGTCAACCTGGGCTAAAACGAGACCCTACCTCAAAAAAAAAAAAAAGGCAAAATTTCACGTCTGAGTTATGGCCAATGCAGAGTAACGGGTGATGGTCTAGACCTCCTGCCACAAATGACTATCAAACTGGACAAATATATGCGGCAACAATTTTCAGGCAATAGATAACAGAAGCACACAATTAGCTGCTAAGAGATAACAGCCCATTTTCAGACCATGCAGACACCAAGTTCCACTGACTGAGAAGGAGGCAGAGAGCAGAGGTGGAGAGTGCTGCAGTGGCTCAGCTCAGCAGAGCAGGTCGTCCGAGAGGAGGCCTGGCCAGGCCCAGGTTGGGGTTCCCCATGAGCCTACAGCTGAGGGCTAAGCTATGCGTGCAAAAGAGCGAGGTCACCTGAGGAACAGAGAACACAACCATTACATAGGCAGCCTAGGGCACAATGGGAAGAGCATCCTGAGCATGGCAGAGAGGCTGCTTTATGCTGAGTTAACATCCCTGAGGTCTAGCTGAAGCTTTTTCACAAAACCACAGCCAAAATCCAACAAGATCTGCAAGAGGAAGAATTTGGAGAAGCTGAGTCCTGCCAAATCAGAAGGGTTGGGAAACAGTTTGGTTTTCCTTCAGGTTCTTGATATTAAAGCAAAAAACAAAGCCACACAAGTTCATTGTGATCTTCAGTGAGCAAACTCCATCCTCAAATTAAAAACATTTTTCTAAGGGAGATAAAGAAAAATCTAGGGTCTTTACATTGTATTATCCACGACCCGGCACTTAACCAAAAAACCATCATTCATATAAAGAAGTAAGAAAATGCAATTAATTTTCAGGAAAAAAAGCAGTAAAAAAAAACCCTGAACTCAAGACAGTTCAGATATTTGACTTAGTAGACAAAGACTTTAAATTTATAATTAAATACTCCAAGGAGGTAGATGAAAATTGTTTTAAAATTAAAGGGAAAATGCTCGTGTGTGTTCCTTATACTTAAGCAGCAAACACTTGGTGCGCGGGGCCATTCCTAGCCCCCAGGAAATAAGACTGATGAGTGAACAGATAGGGAATCTCAGCAGGTAACTGGGAACCATACAAAACAATCAAATACAAATTCTAGAATGAAAAACTACTGAAGTGAAAAATCCCCCAAGTTTTAACAGCAGATTATTGATGAACGTTAAGTAAAATCAACAGAAATTACACAATCTAGCCTCAGTAGTACGGTACTATGACAAAATCAAATGGTCTAGTATATGTGTAATGAAAGCCCAAGAAAGAAGAATGTGAGAATGGGACCAAAAAGTACTTGAAGAAATGATGGCTAAAAGAAAAAAGAAAAATCAAAAACCAAAGAGAAATAAAAAAAGACCTCTCAAATTTGATGAAAAAAATACCTACCTACAAATCTTAGAAAATTAACAAATCTCACATAGGATAAATGTGAAGAGACACACACCTCAGTATAGTGCAACTGCTGAAACCCCAAGATAAACTTTTCAAAGTAGCCAAAAGAGGAAGAAGGTGCAATATGGACAGAGAAATGATCTCATGAGACACAATGGAGGCCAGGAGAGAATGAAATTTCATCTATGGAAATACTAACTATCCTGATTGGACATTATACATTGGATATGCATATCAAATCATCAAAATAATGTACAATTGAAATGATAAAATATGCTTTGATATGTCTACATAAACAATTCTTTCCTTGTTCCCTCTTCCCTGAAGATTGAGTGAGACACATGAAAAAGCTGTTTCATTTTAAGGTATTAATTAATTAAATGATTGAACCTTGAAAAAAAAATAAAGTGTGGGATGGGAGAAGGCTCAGTGGATAAAGCATGAAGTTGGAGTCTGGATCCCAGAACCACGGTAAAGCAGGATACAAGCAGTGAGATGAGACGAGTGAGGTTAGTCAAACGGTTCAGTACCATAGATACTGACCACCCAGTACCTAGGCACTCAAGTGAGGAAGAAGAGCAGCAAGGAGCATCACCCAGAGCTTGAAAAAGAAGCTACAGATGCCAGATGGAGTCTGCCAGCCAAGGGTAAAACCTGTTCCAGTGTGAGAAGGAAATTCAGCAAGAAAAGTAAATGCAATCCCACTCAATAATTAAGACCAACTTTTTGCAGTATAGCTACATTATTTAAAATGCTAAAACTTCCTAAATGTCAGATATATACAGAAGAAAAAGATTATTCATATGATGTCCAATGAATCTTTAATTAAGAACTGATTTTATCACTTATTGTTTAAAATAGTCTCCTCTTCAAATTATTCAAGATTAATAGGCTTTAAAAAGTGACCATGTATTCAAGTTGCTGTGTGAGCAATGCTTCTAGATTAGTGAAGCCTTATTTTTATGTGATATCCTAAATTCTGCAGTGACAGTCTCCTATTTTCTTTTTTGGAGGAAGGGTCTCGCTCTAGCCCAGGCTGACCTATAATTCACTAAGTAGTCTCAGGCTGACCCTGGATCTCCTACCTTGGCCTTCCGAGTGCAGGGGTTAAAGGCGTGGACCACCACGGTCTGCGGTCTGTTCCTTAACCGCACCCTGCCCCATGTGGGCTACATATGGTTGTACTAGCATGGAAGCCAGTTTGCCACAGTATGGCTTCCATTTGATTCAGCATAAAAATATAACACTGTTAACCCACCTCTTTCACTTAAGTAGCACTGTTAAACTTGATAATCATTACAATTGTCTGGAGAGCTTTTCTAAAACATACATTCCTAGGCTCCATAACAATGTGAAGCTTCCAGAAGTCAGGCTTTTGAAAAACTTCCCCAGGTATAATAACCAGCCAGGTTCTATTGACAATAGAACCAGGTTCAATTGGCAAATCAGTTAATCATATTATTTCATTTATTCATTCATTCTCTCTCTTACACACACACACAGCTTCTTTGAAAAGCAATAGGATATTTTATTGAAAAATTCCCATTCTTATTTTGCTTCTCAGAATTTGAATTACAAATCGGCATGGCTGGCCTTAACACACATCCTAAAACAACAGAAGGTTCAGTTACCTGGAACATCTCATTGATTCCTTCTCCAGTTTGTGCAGATGTTTCAAAGTACAGAAACCCTTTGCTCTCAGCCCAAAGACGCCCCTCGCTTTCATCAATGCAGCGGTGCTTGGTACAGTCAATCTAACAAAAGGGTGAAGAGAAGATTCCAACTTTATCTCACTAAACAGCCCCATAAAGTCTTGTCAATGACCCTCAACACTCTCATAGAAAATTACCAGGATCAAAAGGGACCCAAAACCAAACAAAAAAAAACCTCCTGACTGGTTTTCTGTCTGATTTTCTAGTATAGTTCCCATTTCCTCCCCTGGGAAGGCAACTACTACTCATCTCTGTGACAGTACATCATGACCTGTCCTACCCAAGGGCCACTGTCCACCACCTAATGAATGCCCCTCCCTGAGGTCAGGATATGATTATCAGGCTCCTCCTGTACAGTTCCCAACCTACATCCTCAAAGAAGACACCAGAAAAAGTAAATGGATAAAAATTCCGAGAGGGCTGGAGAGATGGCTTAGCGGTTGCAAGGGCTTGCTTGCAAAGCCTGCCATTATGGGTTTGATTCCTCGGTACCCACATAAAGTCAGATGCAGCAAGTGGCACATGCATCTGGAGTTTGTGTACAGTACAAGAGGCCCTGGCATGTGCATTCTCTCTCTCCCTCCCTCTCTCTCAAATAAATAAAAATATTTTTTTTTAAATTCTGATAGACTAAGTTTGGAGTTTTTTGTTGTATTTCATTTTTGTCTCATAGACATGTTTTAGAAGGCTATTCATTTCAATGGTGAAGAATAAACAGGGCTGGAGAGATGACGCAGCAGGTAAGGCACTTGCCTGCAAAGCCTAACAACCCGGGGTTCAATTCACCAGTACCCATGTAAAGCCAGATGCACAAAGTGATGCATGCATCTGGAGTTCATTTGCAATGGCTGGAGGCCCATTCTCTCACTCTCTCTCCTATCTTTCTCTTCTTACAAATAATAAAAATTTAAAAAGGATAAAGACAAATAATTAAATAACTCTTTTAACAAAAAAGAATAGACCTGAGCTAGAGGGAGACCCTAACTTGAAAAACCAAACAAACAAACAAACAAACAAAAAGAGCTGAAGAGATGGCTCACTGGTTAAGGCATTTGCCTGCAAAGCCTAAGGACCTGGGTTTGACTCCCCAGTACCCACATAAAAGTGCCAGATGCACAAGGTAGTGCATATGTCTGGAGTTCTTTGCAGCAGCTAGAGGCCCTTGCACACCCATTCTCTTTCTGTCTCTGTCCTCTCTGTGCTTGCAAATAAATAATTTTTTAAAAAAAGAATAAACAAGAAAATAAATAAATAAATAAAAAGAAAAGCTGGGCATGGTGTCCCATGCCTTTAATCCCAGCACTCTGCTGTTAGTTAGAGGCCAGCCTGGAGCTACAGAGTTCCAGGTCAGCCTGGCCTAAAGTGAGATCCTTCCTACATAAAATAAATAAATAAATGAAAGAAAGAAAGAAAAGAAAGGAAAAGAGAAAGATTCATTCCTATGATTTATTTTTGAACAGGTCTCACTAAGTTATTCAGGAGTTGACCTGGAACTCTAGCTGGTCTCAGACTTGCTACCCCCCTGCCTTAGCCTCCTAAGTGCTCGGATTACAGCTGTGTGTCACCATATGCAGCTCTTTTCTTTTTATTAGTGTCCCCAAACTGAGCACTGCATTGCGTATACCAACCCCACAGCAGTTACCTTGTTGGCACACACTACAAATATAATACTGTCCATGTTTCCATGAGGCCCGAGCTCCTGCTTCATTTCTGCCAGCCACGCATCAAGAGCATGAAAGGAATCTTTCTGCCCGACATCATAGACCAGTATCACACCCTGTGTATCCTTGTAGAATTCATTACGGACCTTCAGGTGGAAGAACAGATTTTATAAGGATGTATTCTCACAGTTACTAAGTTAGCAACACGAATCCTTTTAAGTATTTAGGGTATTTGATACTCTCTCTGTCACAGCAACATAAAGGAAAATATATGAGTTGGAATTTATAGTAGAAAACAAGTCTTTTGCCCCAGCCCTCTCTACCTCCAGTTCTTTTCACAGGGGTAATCAGGATTTAGTTGTCATTACCACCAGTCACATAAAGCTCTTCTTAGGAAGGTCAGTGAACAATTACAAAGAATGTACAATTTAAATGACACACATATCACATCTCAGAGTTGGTCTTCCCTAACCTTCTAGGCAGAGCTCCCCTGACTGCTGGGGAACGATATACCAACTTTCAAACTCCAGACTCAAAAGCCCATGTAACAGGATGGCAAAGAGCACAGGCTCGGGTGGCAGCCAGATCTAGGTCACACCTGTTACTGGTTGACTAGTTGTGTGATCTTGGGAAAGTCACCTAACCTTGGTAGGAGATCATGCTACTTGCTTCCCAGGGTAAGTGTTATCATGAGGAACGGTAGCTGGACCATGATGCACTTCTTCACACCATCTCTGACTGTCCACTGCTATTTCATGAGAATGGCAACTTGCCTCTGGGCATAGCTACAACTCAAAGAAGAGGTGACAAGAAGTGACAAAGATGATGAGAGGTTGGGTGGACAAGGAGGAGGTTTCAGGTAGAAACAGAGAGAGGCCACAGTGTTCTTACAAGGCCCTAGTATGTACGCAGACTCACAGCAGAGTACGTGAAGACAAGCAGCAGGACACAGTGGCACATGCCTGCTCTACCAGCACTCAGGAGGCTGAGGCCAGCCTGGACCAGACAAGGAGGCTAGTCTGGGCTATATCATGGAACCTTGCCAAAACAGAAGGAAATGAAAGGAGGGAGGGAAGGAGGGAAGAAGAAGAAGGAAGGAAGGAGGATCAAACATCAGGTAAGGGTATAGAGACATCTCAATCAAGAATAGAAGGACCTTGAGTGTGGTGACACGCACCTTTAATCTCAGCACTCACTCGGGAGGCAGAGGTAGGAGGATCGTTGTGAGTTCAAAGCCAGCCTGAGACTACATAGTGAATTTCAGGTCAGCCTGCGCTAAAGTGAGACCCTATCTCAAAAAAAAAAAAAGAAAAGAAAAAAAGAATATAAGGACCTATCCATTAGCTGTCTCTAAAGTAAAAACCAATAAAAGCAGAAAGAAGTTAAGACGCTTGGTTGGGGACAGGGGGAGGGAACCGGGAGTATCTAACTGGAGACGCTCCCCTGGATGTCATGTCCTTGGCTGCAGCAGCTCTCTCCTTTAGTCCTGGCTTCCATGCACCACATTCTCCAGGTTCCTAAAATCTCTTCTGTCAGCGCGTCCCATTGGTCCACCCCAGCTTACCACCCCCGCCCGCCCCAAGTCTATCCCGGGCCCTCTTCCTTTCTCTCTGCGTCCTTCTTCTCAATTCGGTACCTTCATTCCTTGTACAAGCTCAACTGTGACAATTTCCAAGATGAGCCTTCTCACTTGTGTCCTCCAGACTTGTATTTCTAAGTAGCCCCAGCCTCCCAACTGACACGTCTCACTGTGCTTTCAAGTTCAACGGGGACAAAAGAACTCCTAAAGTCAAGGACGAGGGACAGGCAGCAGCACATCAGTCTCTGAGGCACTGGACCGAAGGCCTGCCTGTTGTCCACCTTCGCGCCTTCTCTTTGTTCGGCACATTCAGACGATCCTGCAGCACTCACTCTGCCATGTTTCTTCACCTGCACTTCTCTCCCATTCTCATTTCCATCATTATCTTCACTACACACTGCAAATGTCTCCTCAGCCATGTTCTGAGCGTATGATACACTGTGTATTATCTTTTGTAAGCCTTGGCTCAAAATTCTGTCAGTGTTTCCCCATGGCCAGGCCTCCAAAGTTTAACCCCATTTAAGCCAGTGCCTTTAACTATGGACCTATATCTCCAGCCCATCAGCCCTATTTAAAAGAAGGATTTGGAGGCTGCAGAGATGGCTCAGTGGATAAGGTGCTGTCTGCAAAACTGAACGACCTGGGTTTGATTCCCCTGTACACATGTAAACCCAGATGCATGAAGTGGTGCATGCATCTGGAGTTTGTTTGCAGCAGCTAGAGGCCCTGGCACACTCATTTCTCTTGTCTCTCTTCTCTATGTCTCTCTCTCCTTGCAAATAAAAAAATAAAAACATAATATCACTCCTCCCATCAACTGCTTAAAAAAATATTTTTTTAAAAGGGGTTTCCATCAGTTCTCCACCAGCTTTCCAGTCTTACATCATTCCATAGCCCAAACCTACTCTTGGTCTTGGGAACTCCATCTCCAGTTCTTACCTTTAATCTTTCAAACTATGATAATGTATCTTGCCTGTCGGTTTTTTCTTGCCCCATTCCTCACTATCTAACCCCCCCCCACCTCTGAAGTTGATCTCTATGTCCCCTGGAATATCATAGTTATATGTATCAAATATGCATTGTTTTTGAGAGAAGGTATTATATATAGCCTAGGCATTTTATAGCCCTGAAATTTGCCAGATAGCTAAGGATAAACTTGAAGACTTGACCTTCCAGGCACTCCTTATGTCACTTCCTAGGGTTTTCTCAGGAGTACATCTAGTGGTTTCCCAGCAGGTAAAATGAAGGCCTGCACCTAAGTGCCTCCATCCTTGGTCACCACAGGGCTGAGAGGATATTAGTATCTGAGACCCTGTTTCATGGAGAGGCTGAAGGTGTCTCCATAGAGGACAAAAGTAGAGGCCAAAGGGGAGAAGAAAGAATTTCAGACACAGGTCATTAAAAAAAATAAACCAAGCTCAAGAGACTTCTCTTTCAAGGACCGTAGGTTCAGGTCTAAAGTCAATAATGAACTACCCACACAGTCTTGGGTAAGTTATTTCATTACCTCAGCCTTAGTTTCCCTATCTGTAAAGTGAAAAGGTCAAAATAGGTATCTCAATGAGCCCCTACAGTTCCATTATTCTGATCTTCCAAAATAACTTTCTACTGTTATTTAGGGCAGGCTGCCCACATTCAAGTTTAACTAGATCACGTCAGATGCTCATGGAATGGGGATTAGTTCTTACTGGGCAGCTGGCAAACTAGCAGGTACACTAGAGACAACTGCTAGTGTGAGGCAGAGGTCTCAGAAAGTTCCCATGGGACCTTCCTACCCTAACTTCAAGTGGACAGGCCCTACTGTCCCCTGGAAGTTCTTCCATGCCCTCTGCTCACTAAACTGACTATTCCTTCTCAGCAGAGTATTTGGAAAACCTGTCAAGAGGACTGGCGACAGTGGAAGCTTCAGTGAAGACTTGAGGAAGCCAAGAATGCTGGGAATGGCTGTGGGTGTTCACAAGGTGTATGCTAAGCAAGAGCATTTGGTCAGCTTGGGACTTAGAAAGATGATGACTTTGATTTTATCAAATAGGTTTGAGGGCTGGATAGATGGCTCAGCAGTTAAAGGTGCTTACCTGCAAAGCCTAACAGCCCAGGTTCAATTCCCCAGCACCCATGTAAAGGCAGATGTGCAAAGTGGTCCATGAGTCTGGAGTTCATCTGCACTGGCAGGAGGCTCTGGTATGCCCATACTCACTTTCTCTGTCTGCTTCTATCTCTATGCCTGTCACTCTCAAATAAATTAAAAAGAATATTTTTCTTTAAAGGAGGAGTTGGAGAAATGGCTCAGGTGCTTGCTTGTAAATCCTGACAGCCCAGGTTTGATGCCCCAGTACCTACGTAAAGCCAGATACACAATGTGGCACATGCATTTGGAGTTCATTTGCAAGAGCAGGAGGCCCCATCCTCTTTTTCTCTCTCATATAAATAATTTAAAAAATAAAAATAAAAAAAATTTAAAGAGAAGGTTTGAGCTATGGACAGCAACTATAGGAAGAGAGGTCAGACTATTCCAGTGAAAAAGTATTTCAGAAGAGGTAATTTTAAGGAGCATCTATTAATTATACTTCTATTTTTATAAGCCACTGGGGGGGGAAGGCTGCCAACTTCAGATTGTGTTAATAAGTCTAATTACAGAACAATGCAAAAACACTCCGAGCATTTCACTAGGAAGACAGCATCTGCAATGTTCCATTAGTCTCAGCTCCACAGCAGCTGATAAGTGAGCAGCCATGAAAGGGCTGACTAGGAAGGCTGAAGATTTGGCTGTGACAGGAATAAAGAATGTCTGACCTGAAGAGGAGCAGCCTCACAAATATCAGAAAGACCCTGCTGCAGAAGCAGATTCAGTCTCTGCTTCTTCAAAACCAAGGCCAGAATCCCGATGAAGGCCAAAGGAGGTCAGCTTCACAAAGCAGCAGCAACAGACTCCAGAGCCTTTATAGCTGCAGGTTTCACTCATGAAGCAGCAAGGCCATTTCTCCATACTTCCCACCTGCCCCCCCCCCCAAACTGTGCTGTGGTCCTAAGTCACTTTTATGGATCTGTCACCTCTCAGTTTAAATGCCATGTCCTTCAACAGGACTTCCTGGCATTCTGGAGAAGTTGGATCAGGGTAATTAAATGTTCCCAAGCATTCTGTCATTGGCTTACTTTATGTCTTCTCCAATATAGTTTTCATCATTGTGTGTGTGTGTGTGCACGCACACACACACACATGCCCAGGGTCTCTTGCTTCTGTAAAGGAATGCCAGACACCTGTGCCACGTTTGCATCTGGCTTACATGGTCAGTTTGGTAACTGAACCCAGGCTGGAAGGTTTTGAAAGCACCTTTAACTGCTGAGCCATCTTCCCAGACCCATCTGACATTTTCATTCCATTAGAACAAGAGACTGTGCATTTCCAGTGTCTGACACAGAAATTGGCATACAGACAGACTGAATGATGGCCACTGATCAGACACATCACAAAAAGAAGTTCTCCCATGGGCAGAGGTCCGAGCCACATTCTCAGATATACTTTAACTTTCCCATTCTCAGACATACTTTAACTTTCCCATTCTCAGACATACTTTAACTTTCCACTGAGATGCCGTTTGTATCATCTAAGAGCTATGTTGGCATTTCTGACACTTAGCGTCTCTAAACTTGCGATCAACTTTGACTTTAACTCCATGGCTTTTTTTTTTTTTTTTTTTTTTTTTTTTTTTACTGACAATAGTCTATACCTATGAACTTCTTTAACCTTATAAGGCTTCACATGTAAAAGGAAGTTAAATTACCTAACTAATTGAGTATTCACTAGTGGAGGATTTTTACAGCCCTTAGATGTTCCCTCTGGGAAGATGGAATGGACAACTATTTCTCTCCGATTCCTCTGCAAGGTGGAGCAAGGGTACCAAATAAGCCAGGGTCCTTGGGAGCAAAGGAATTACATGGTGCCAAGCGCCCCAGGGTTTCTTCAGCCTCCACTTGACTTGGAGCAGAACGACGGGAAAATGCCAAGAGATACAAACAAAATAAAAGTACTGTCAAAAGCCTGATCTCGGGGCTAGAGAGATGGCTCACCTGCAAAGCCTGATGACCTGGGTTGGATTCCCCAGTACCCATGTAAGTCAGATGCACAAAGTGGCACATGCATCTGGAATTTGTTTACAGTGGCTGGAGACCTAGGTGTCCATACTCTTGTTTCTCTTTCTCTCTTTCTCCTTGCAAAGAAATCAAATATTAAAAAACAAACAAAACTTATCTCGGTAGGGATATCACCGTGAGTTCAAGGTTACCCAAAGAATACATAGTGAATTCCAGGTCAGCTTGTGTTAGAGCGAGACCCTACCTCGAAAAACAAACAACAACAAAAAAGCCCGAGCTCCCCTGAGGGCCCAGCAAAGGGGCTAGTTCAGCAAAACAAAATGCTGCAGGCAAGTACTCAATTACTACTCTAGCCGAACACCTAGGAGGAAAAAACCAGGCCCCTGCCCCGTAGAGGAAATTTTAGAAATTAAAATATAATATTAGAAATAAAAAGCTTAGAGATTGGGCTCATCAGCTAAATGGAAGGGAAGGTGAATAAACAGTTGGAACAGTAAAAAAAAATAATATGAAAGAGAGGAAAAGGAGGGGAGAGAAGAGAAGGAGACAGAGCTTAGATTAACAAGCTCTTAGAGACCTGTTGGACTAAAACAGAAAATCAAATCCAGGAAGGAGAGGAGAAATAGGATGGTGCTTTCAAAAACTATGCAAAGAAAAAATAAAGAGCAATCTAGCTTGGTGGCTAAAATCCCAGCTAGCTGGGAGGTTCAGGCTGGAGGACTGAAAATTCAAAGATGAGGCCGGCCTGGGCAACACAGCCAGCCTCTGAATTCCAGCACTCAGGAGGCAGAGGTAGCAGGATTGCTGTGAGTTCCAATTCAGCCTGGACTAGAGGCCAAAGCTTAGAGATTCAAGAAGCTAAAAAACCCCACACAAGAGAAACCCAAAGCAAGCCACTGCATTGAATGAAAATGAACATACAACTCAACATTTGTGGACACAGATAAGGTAGTGCTAAGAGGAAACCTCGAGCACTAAATAGAACATATCTAAATAGCACAGAACATCAAGGCTTAAGAACCTTAAGAACCAGAACAAATAGCAAAACAGAGCCAAAGCAAGACTAACACAGATAAGAGCAGAGTCCAGGCTAAGAGAGCAAAACCTTCTCAGGGAAAAGGAAAAGGCCTATGGAAGGACGCCAATGTACGGAGGACTCATCTGGGGACTGCTTGGGAATGACACAGAAGAACATAAATCAAGGAGAGTTGCTTCTTTTTCTGGGGAAAGAATGCACATGACTGGAAAGTGACGGAAAAAAAAAAAAAGACCCTACTGTGTAAGAAGGGACCTCCCTGAGTTCCGAAGTTCAAGTGTCCCTTTAATTTTCTTCTCTATTCTGAGGCATGAAGAAGGTTGAAATATCTTATGCACCCAAATGTTTAAACATTAGCACAAGTTTCCTACCCCTGTTTCAGGGCAGCATAAAAGGTCAATGAATATCAGAAGGCAACCCACAAACATGGGCTAAATTTACTGAATTTTAAATATGATTCCAATATTGATTATTTTATTCCCCAAACCCACTGTCCCCAATGTTGACAAAAATCGTTGAAAATACTGGATACAAATTTTCTCAAAAGGATGTTCTTGGGCCAAAAGAAGGGTAGGACTGCTTACAGCACAAACTTCCAGACACAAAACGGCCTTGATATTCATGATTTCGCAGTGCCTGATACTACCTCCACAAAATGAGAGGAATAGATGATGACACCGAAACAAAGCAGACTGAGAGGGAGAAAAGATATGAGGGAGGGTGGGAGGGAATCATAATGGTTTATAGTCTAGAATTATGGAAGCTATCAATAGAAAGTTTAAAAAAAAAGATGTTCTTTGACTGGAGAGATGGCTCAGTGGTTAAGGTACTTGCCTGCAAAGCCAAACAACCAGGGTTTGATTCCCCAGTATCCACATAAAGCCAGATGTATGTACCAAGGGGCACATGTGTCTGGAGTTTGTTTTCAATGGCTGGAGGCCCTAGAGTGCCCTTTCATTCTCTCTCTCTCCCTCCTTGAAAATAAATATATTTTTTTAAAAAAGATGCTCTTACCTCATAAAAGAAGGGGTGTCCAGCCATATCAAAGATGTTAACTTTGATTTCTCTGTCTCTGACTTGGACCCTGAAATGTTCAAATGGAAACAATCCCAAAGAAAGCTGTGTTTCTGCATTGACATTATATAACATTTATGTTATTTAAAAATTTCAAAAGGATGTATGAAAGTTAAAAGAGGCTTCCTTTGCACTTCTTCTTGAGTCCAGAGCATCTTTACACCAGGGGCCAGCAGACGATCCTGCCTCTTTGCTTTAAGAACACTGAGCCCCTTGGAGTAAGCACCTCACTGACCTTCACCTTCACCTCAGCCCATAGTCTGAACCAACAAGTAGAGTTATTGGTATTAAAAAAAAATCTATGAGAAATTTTTCTAAATGGAAAGGAGCAAGTAAAACAAAAGGTTTTATTTACCCAAGAGAAATCTTAGTTATTAGTAGCTATGCTTGGTTACAATTCAGTGGCATAACAAAGATATATATTAATAATGTCTTTAATTTTATTCTGATTTTCACTGGTATAAAAGCAAGTCAACTTGTTTTCAGAAACAAATTTGGAAATAAAGAAAAGAACAAAAGAAGCAATATCCACTCATAATATAATTAACTACTCTTAACACCATAGCATATTTGTTTCACATCCTTTTCAAAGACAGACCATCACAGGAAAATCATGAATGAACATCGTAATTCAAAACCTAAAGAAAAATACAAAGATGAACATTTGAAAGTTTTATCTATCACTCAGAATAACTTTCATTAGTATAGGTTTTTTGTTGTTGTTTTTGTTTTTTTTGAAGTAGGGTCTTACTCTAGTCCAGGCTGATCTTGAACTCATTCTGTAGTCCCAGACTGGCCTCAAACTCACAATGATCCTCCTACCTCTGCCTCCCGAGTGCTGGGATTAAAGGCATGTACCACCATGCCTGATAATTTTCATTAATATAAAACATATTGTAGATTTCTTTCTAAGCATAGATAAGACTGATAAACATAGTCTTATAAAAATAAAATTATATTCTTTATAATAAAGGTATAAAATTTACTGTTCACTGAATTTAACTGAAGGAAAAAAGTAAACTCGGGAGAATTACTGAACTTTAAGTGTAAATGTTTCTTCAATGCAAGAAATATCATTTCCTAATTAATCTCTCTGAAGTTACAGACAGAATTAACAGTATATGAAACAGATTAACCTCAGCACATCTTTCAGGCATCACATTTCAGGCTCACCCAGCACTGATATGATTCCTGGCTACAGGATCATTGCCCCTATACTAGTGGTTTCTTTCTTTGGTATTATTCTGTTGGCCAAGTTTATAGAATTCACTTCCTGAATGTTTAATTCCTATAATTGTTTTCTGTCTGCCTCTGTGTGTTTTGTGAGGCATGGTCTCACCCTCGCCCAGGCTAACCTGGCACTCACAGTGTTCCCCCTACCCATTCTGGAAAGGCATGTGCCACCACACCTGGCTGCTATAATTGTGTTACATCACTTGTATATTTAAATCAAACCACAAATCATCTTATTCTTCTTACTGCTTATTCTCCTCTACCAAATTTCATCAACTCTGAAGTACCTGCTTATTTTTATTTTAATGTCTGTGAAATCAGGACCCATCTTTTAAGAGAGTATGAGGGTTGGGGATATAGCTTAGTGGTAGAGTAGAAAATAAAAGTTGAGTTTGAGCCTATCTGAAAAAGATCTGATACGATAATTTATATTTATTTTTTACCTTAAAGCTGAAGGGGTTTTTGTTTTGTTTTGTTTTGTTTTTTGAGGTAGGGTCTTATTTTTCACCTTAAAAAAGAAGAAGAAAGCTTGGTATGGTGGCACACACCTTTAACCCCAGCATTCAGGAAGCAGAGGCAGGAGGATCTTTAGGAGTTTGAGGCCACCCTGAGACTACATAGTAAATTTCAGGTCAGCCTGGGCTAGAAAGAGACCCTACCTTGAAAAACTAAAACAAAAACAAAAAAAATATATAAAAAACCCACAAACAAACAAAAAACCCTTGAGATGATAGCCTATCTATACCCTAATCATTTGATGATAGGTGATTACTCAGAGCAGGTGTGGCCCAGGGTCAACACTCCTCATGCGCTAGCTATCACGGCAGAACATTTGGGACTATATGGGACACTGGAAGAGAGGTGAGATGTGGGAAGAGAGGCTGGAAAACCTTGAAAGGACTCCCAACTCCTGAGGTTTCACTGCTTGTGTGGTTTTCTTTGTTCATAATAAAAACTACTTTTAGATTAGAAAATTATATATGTATTTCTAATATGCGAATATTAGAAATTACATTTATTTATTTCTGGGCATGGTGGTACATGCCTATAATCCCAGCAGTCAGGGAGCTGAGGCAGTAAGATCCTGAGTTTAAGGCCAGTGATCCTCCTACCTCAGCCTCCAGAGTGCTGGGATCAAAGGCCTGTGCCATTACACCAGGCTTTCTCTGGGATTTTTTAACCTTGGGGTATTAATTTTAGACCTTTCCTAAAAGTGAAGTGAGCCTAGCTGGGCATGGTGGCACATGCCTTTAATCCCAGCACTTGGGAGGCAGAGGTAGGAGGTTCACTGTGAATTTGAGGCCAGCCTGAGACTACACAGCGAATTCCAGGTCAGCCTGGGCTAGAGCGAGACCCTACCTCAAAAAACAAAAAACAAAAACAACGTGAGTCCGAGGCTGCTGTCCTTTGTACACAATGGGTAAAGAGAGAAATGTAAAGTGGTCTATTTTCATCTCTGGGGTTCAGTCAGTTGGAAAATAAGGATATAATTTACAGAACTCTTGAGTTTCACCATACCACTTACTTCAGTCAGTTTAATTACAATCCTTGACCCCACCCCACCCTTCAAGTAACTGACTTTCTGCTGTACATATACCAAACCACTTTAATCTACCTTTTAAAATAGTCCCCTCATATTCTTTTTTTTCCAATTAATTTATTAGTAAGTGGAGTGAGAGAAAGAGCGGGGAGAAAGAAAGAAAGAGAGAGAGAGAATGGGTGTGCCAGGGCCTGTTGCCACTGGAAATAAACTCCAGATATATGGGCCACTTTGTGCATCTTTACATGGGTATTGGGAAACTGAACCCAGACTGTCAGGCTTTGCAAGCACTTTAACCACTGAGCCATCTCTTTAGCTCTCAAAATGATTTTATTGTCTTTTATTGAAAAGCATCAAGGGTATAGATTCATTTCTGTAGTCCTATTCACTTCATGTTTAAGTTTCCTGGAATTTGGGGGCTTTGATCAAAATTAGGGCTTGTGTGCCACAGGGCCTGGTGAATAGCTGGCAGGTAAGGAATGCTTATGGAAGGGAGGTACAATGGAAAGCAATGTGAAGCAGCAAAGTCTGTTAAGTGGTTCCTCAGTGCAGGTGTTCAGAGGTTAGAAAAAATTAGTAATCTTGGAAAAGGCAAGGAGGATTTGTTTGGATTTGATCAATGGGACAGGAGAAGCCAGCTTTCTAAAAGAGATCAAAAGTGTGGTTGCCCATGGGGCAGTGAAGATGTTACCCCAATTTGAGTGGACCCAGAGAGCTGCTAGATAGAAGACTATAGAAAGTACCTTGAAAATCAGAGGGATTTAGTTTTGGTAAAATATAAATCTAGTTTGTGACAAGGAGAGACAGATGATAATTAAATGGAAAAGTACTGAGGCTGGGGAGATGGCTCGGTGGTTAAGGGCACTTGCTTGCAAAGCCTGCGGCCCTGGTTCACCACATAAGGCCAGATGCAAAGTGGTGCATCTACTACAATGGGAACAAGAGCCCAGAGAATGCAAAGCTTGCAGGCCGGCTAGTCTGATGTTCCCCTGTAGCAACAAGAGAGCTGTCTCAAAGAAGTTGGAGCACAGATGCCTCCAAGGTGTCCTCTAACCCCCCCACACACACTCCCCTCACCTCATCTATACATGTATCTATCCTATCCAACAAGAAGTATTTACTAGGCACCAATGAATAAGCACTAGACTAGACTAGGAGAAAACTTGTAACAACAGCCCCTTAAAACAGGAGACATTGAACATATACAAATGATGACTCAGGCAATTTATAGTAAAGACCATAGATATATAGCCGATTCTAACATTTTTCTTTTCTTCTTCTCCTTTTTTTTTTTTTTTTGGCCCTTAATAGCTAAATTTATTTGGTTTAAAGCACCCGAGGGAGATGTGGGGAGGGGAAAAAATTGGTCATTAGGCAGCCCAAGCTATTGCGGCACATCCATCTGGACTTTGGTTACGGTGGCAGGAGGCCCTAGTACGCCCATTCTCTTTTACATTCATTCTCTCTCTCTCTCTCTCTCTCTCTCTCTCTCTCTCTCTCTCTCTCTCTCTCTCTCTCTCTCTCTCTCTCTCTCTCACATGAATAAATAGGATTCCAGAGTGCTGGGACTAAAGGCGTGTGCCATCACACCCAGTCCGGGTCACTTTTGCTGAATTCCAATACATCATAAAAATGATAAACCTATCAGGGAAATTCTCTGATTCAAAATTTCCCACATAACATTTAGACCTTTCAGAGAGAATATTTCAAAGCATCTGAAAGCTCATCTGAGGACGTAAGACCTGCTCACATAGAAACATGCTTCCTGAGAAGCAGCACCTGCGAGCTAGGCTTGGAGGTGCTTCTCAGCTAACAGCAGGCCTGGGCTAGAATGCGCAGAACACACTGGTGCACGAAAGATGGTGTGACTGCCAGGTGCCTGTAAGGTCTCTTGGCCATCTTCACAGTGTCAGTACAGCCTGCAGAGAGTAGTGATGAACTAGAGGTCTCTGTCTGCGCAGTTCACAAGCCAGGAACACAATATACTCACTTTGTGACTCCATAGTCAATTCCAATCGTTGCCAGGTATTTAGACACAAATCTTTTCTCACAGTATCGCTTTATAATACAGCTCTAGAAAGGTGAAAATACATGCATTTGGTAAATACATATCAGGAAGACATAAAAGATTTGCAAAATAGGCACATTTCTTCATTAGGGTCATTGTTAAATTTATTTGTGCACATGTGTATGTGTCTGGGCACACATGCACAGACATGTGTGGAGGTCAGAGGACAACTCGAGGTGTCTGTGCTCCACCTTCTTTGAGATAAGGCCCTTTGCTGTTGCAAACAAAACTGCCAGACTGCATGAATGCACCACACTGCATCTGGCTTTACATGGGTGCTGGGGAATTGAACCTGGGCTAGCAGGCTTTGCAAACAAGGGCCTTTAATTGCTGAACCATCTCCCAATTCCAGGGTGTCTTTTTAAATAATTTATTTATTCGTTTATCTGTGTGTATTGCAAACAGGTAGAGTTGCACATGCATGTGGAGGTGTCTGGCCACCTTCTTTCAGACGGGATCTCTTGCTCAGCTGGCCCAGGAGCTTCAGAGCTCCCCAGCTCCACCTTCCACTGCTTAGGTGCACTGGGATCAGCAAGCCCCCGTGTGGTACGCATGTGGAGGCCAAGGCTGACATGGTGTCTGCCTGTTATCTTCACTTTGTTTCTTGAGAAAGGGGTTCTGACTGAGCAGACAGCTCACCAATTCAGCTAAACTAGCTAGGGAGTAAACCCTAGCACTTTCCCTGCCTCCTCAAAACTGGGATTACACAAGTGCACTGCCACACCCAGCTTTTACGTGGGTGCTGGGGTATCCCAACTCAGGTCCTCATGCACGTGTGGCAAGCGTGTACCCTACAGCCACCTGCCCAGCCCCTGTGTGGCATTTTCCACTGTTACACTTTCAACACCACCAAAACATCTATGTCTCACCTTGACTACTCTCCAGGGACCAAATCTACATCTCCAAGAACCTACTAGATGGTTTCAATTTAGATATCTTGTTGTCACCAAATTCAACATGTCCCCAAAAAACACATGACAGTAGTTCATCCCGCTGATATCTCTGCCACCGTTACCCACTCAGAGGATCAAAATGTCAAAAGTCATATTTGGTTCTGGGCCTAAGTCTTCCTTGAAGTGTCTTCCATCTTTCTTGTCCCCATCAATAATACTTTGCTTAGGTCCTTCTTATCTGCAGCCAAAGACGGCAGGTTATTGGTCTCCCTCTTTTCCCTCTCAGCTTCAAAATTTTCCAGGGGTTCTTACTGGGAAGAGTTTGAAATCCAAATTCATTTGTTCTTTAGTCAAGGTCGTCCATAATCTGGCCCTAATCTGTCTTCTCTGTTTAAACCCAACAATATAAATTCATTTCTGCAATACTTCCAGAACCTAACTCTTTTTTTGGGGGGGAGGGGACACGTGAGAGAGTGAGCATGTGTGTGTGGAGCAGGTATGACGTGGTGTGTTATGTGTGCAGATGCACACTGTGTGTGTGGAGGCCAGAGGAGAACTTCAGGTACCCTTCTCTACTATTCATCTGTGAACTTCTTTGAAACGGGATCTCTCCCTCAACCTGAAGCTGCCATTTTTCAGTTAGCAGGCCCCAGCAACTCTCTGATCTCTGCTCACTCTCCCCAACCTCAGACTGGGGTTATAGACATGTATGTAATTACTAGCTTGGTCCCTTTCACATAGTAAAAGTAACTCTACAGGTAAAACTTTTAAATTAAAGCTGTGGTATTAGCCAGGTGTGGTGGCGCACACGTTTAATCCCAGCACTCCAGAGGCAGAGGTAGGAGGATCGCCATGAGTTCAAGGCCACCCTGAGACTACACAGTGAATTCCAGGCCAGCCTGGACTAGAGCGAGACCCTACCTCGAAAAACAAACAAAAAAGCTGTGGTATTATAAAAATTATGGGATGTATGAGATAAATAACCCAATATTTTACTTTTCAATGTACTAAAATTGGCATTTTATCTAAGTGAGATTAAGAACATACCCTTCTACATAAAAGTTTGCAACATAAACTAGAATAGTTGCATTATCATTACCCTTAGTATCAATATCCAGAAAGAAAAAAACCCAGATTGGTGTATAAAATATACACTATATCCATACAATGGAATATTTTTCTATAATATGCCATAACATAGATGAACTTTATAAATTATGCTCAGTGAAAGATGCCTGCCATAAAAGGACCCTATTCACACGAAATATCCAGCAGAGCAGATCTGTGGAGGTGGAAAGTTAGGAGCAATAGGAGAGACTTTCATTGAGATTTTCTTTTTCCAAGGTAGGCTCTCACTTTAGCCCTGGCAGTGACTCTGCAGTTCACTCTAGCCCAGTCTGGCCTTGAACTCACAGCAATCCTCCTACCTCTGCCTCTGCAGTGCCGGGATTAAAGGAGTGCCCGGCAACTGCTATGTTTTGAAGATGATGAAAATACAATTGGTTATTTGGTTACGGTAATGGTTGCATAACTGTGAACATAGGAAAAAATCAGTAAATCATACATTTTAAAATAAGTGAATTATACCTGAATTTTATATGAAACCTTCAAAACTCACCACTCCAGGAGATTTTCAGTTAATAACGTGCTGGTGACCACCTCTCAAACCTTTGTTTAGTGTGTGTTTGTGTGTGTGCACGCGCACGCCGGAGGTGCCCATGTGTGCATGCCTGCAATCATTTGTGGAGACCAGAGGACATTAGGTATTCAATATTTTCACAATATTCCTGATTATTCTTACATATAATTTTCCATAAGAAAACTAATGACTTTATTGTGCTTAGAAACCTTCCCAGTATTTTAGAGGGAACTGAATTCCATTTATAGAGTATTTCAAGTAACTGACATCTCTGCAATATTAGGGGCTGGAGAAATGGCTTAGGGGTTAAGGCATTTGACTACAAAGCAGAAGGACCAGAGTTCAATTCCCCAGGACCCACATAAGCCAGATGCACAAGGTGGTACATGTGTCTGGAGTTGATCCGCAGTGGCCGGAGGTCTTGGCACCCTCTCCCTCTCCCTCTCTCTCTCTCT
>PVHP010028184.1:0-23305 GCA_004024765.1 Zapus hudsonius | reverse complement strand
CTCCCATAGTGCATCTTGTTTTGGGAGCCCAAAAGTACAGGATCCGGTGCCTATCGCCCTGAATCCCTAGTTCCAAACAAGGGGTCCCCCTCACTGAGTGGAAAATTGGTCGAATTTGAAAGCTGTTGATTGTCTCCCCCAGGCCGAGGCTCCTCCATTACACCAAGTGCTCCTTTGTTGGTTCGCTGTTCCCTCCCAGAAGGAGGTGTGGTCAGCCTACTCATGGCCGCAAATTGTGTTTCGTGTCAATTGTCTCTGTTTACTCCAGCTGTCGTTGATCAGTTTCCCCTGGCAGCCTGTGGCGTGCCTTCCAGCACTACACTAACTGCCTTCTGGGGGCTGGATACTGTTCTGGACGTTGAAGGGTTTCTCGATGCTGATCGATGGCATTCTGTGGTTTCTTCAGTAACAGGGTTTTGCCTCAGGCCTGGGGAAAGCACTCAAGAGCTTTGACAGAATTCTGTCTTGTTGTTGGAATCTCATGAGTCGCTTTGGTCAACAGCTCAGTGAGGGAAGGAACCAGTGGTTGGAACCAGGGGTTGTCAGGCTGATCTAATTATTCACAGGCTTAGACTCTTTCCCCTACCACTCATGGCCCCTCTTGCCAGTCGACGCTCACTACTAAGAAGGTAATTCTTAATAACTCTAATGTCATAAATGTCAGACCCATGCAAAAAAATATATCTTCAGGAATCTCTTTCCTCTATGGTGCCAACCCCTACTTAAACCTGCGAGCCTCTTTATTTACGGTGCAGCTTCTGAAAGAGATCTGAAGGCACAGTCCACAAGAAGAATCTGAGTTATACTTCAACTCTGAGAAAGATTAAGTAGTTACTTACTACCCTGTGTGTGAATAGAAGATGTTTAAATTATGGGCTAGTATTTCAGTGTGTGTGTGTGTGATAGAAATATAGACAGTTTGTTAGGAAAAAGAAAGGCAGCTCCTACAATGAAGTGGGCTATTTGAGCAAAAGGTCTGCATACAATCACGTTGGGCCATGAGGCATATGACACTTTGTATGTCATTTACATAGCACCTGCCTTATCTGGCATCTATAGATCTCAGGCTGTTTTTACCCTGAATTCTGCTTGTTGCATACACACACACACACACACACACACACACACACACACACACACACACACACACACATATATATATATATATCACAGGTGAGAAAGAGAAAAGGTTCCCAGTCTTTTCCTAATAACTGATTTTTGTTTTTCCTAATAATTGGTTTTGATCTTGATATTGATGTTCAAGAACCTTTCAAAACTCCCTCTCTCTTGAAAGAGGGAAGCATAGGTCATTAGGTAGTAGTTTTTATATATTAGTGTCACAAGTGGGCTGAGGAGATGGCTTCATGGATAAAGTGCTTGCTGAACACATGTGAGTTTTTTCAGAAATATTCTCAATATACAAGTGTTAAAAGTAAGATTTTATTACAGCTGTGATACATGTAAAATCATAGATATTTATGCTTGTGAAAGATATTTATGTTAAATTTCTTTTTCATAGTGAAAATTACAGGAGCTACAATCCCAACAGATACTAACATTCAAAATCCAGGCAAAGCTGGTGGCCTTTAATCCCAGCAATCAGGAGTCAGAGGTAGGAGGATCACTGTGAGTTTGAGGCCACCCTGAGACTACATAGTGAATTACAGGTTAGCCTGGGCTAGAGTGAGAGCCTACCTTGAAAACAAAACAAAACAAAACAAAACAAAAATCCAGGTAAGCTTACTCCGTATAAATAAAAATGGCCATATTACTAAGTTTCAATAAGAATAACTAATATCTTGCATTTTAGGATATATTTTAGCACTTACTTATGGCATTTTTGGTGTGTGTATCTCTGTATTTGTTCATGTGTGTGAGTGCAGGTGTATGGGTCCCACGGCACACATGTGGATGTCAGAGGACAATTTCTTGGTGTCAGTCCTCACTTTCCACCTTGTTTGTGAGACAGGGTCTCTCATTCACAATTTCATTCACCAGGCTAGCTGGCCTGTAAATTCCTGGCAACTTTTCCTGTCTCTCTGCCTCTCAGCTTGCTACAGGCATGCTGGGATTACAGATGCCTGCCACAGTATCTGGATTTTTACCTGTGCCCTGGGGATCAGAACTTTCTCTCTAAATATATATATTTATTTATTTGTAAGCAAAGAGAGATAGAAGAGAGACAGAGAGGATGGGTATACAGGGCCTCCAGCCACTGCAAACAAATTCCACATGTATCTGGCTTTACGTGGGTACTGGGGAATCGAACTTGGGTCGTTAGGCTTTGGAGTCAAGCACCTTAACCAATCACTGGGCCAACTCTTCAGCCCCGCTTTTAAAGTTTTTGTTGAGAAATCTGTTGTTCTAATGAGCTTGCCTTTGTAGATGACTAGATGCTTCTCTCTTATTGCCTTCAACATATTTTCTTTGGTTTGTGTAGCTAGTAGCTTAGTTGCAGTATGATGAGGAGTGATTCTTTTCTGGTCTTGTCTGTTTGCTGTTCAAAATACTTCCGTATATGTATTGGCATCTTTTTCTCTGATTTTGAAAATTTTGGAAAATTTTCTTCTGTTATTTTGTTGCAAATACTGTGCCTCTAGATTGAAATTCTTCTTTTATGCCCAGGATTCTTAGATTTGACCTCTTCATAGTGTCTCAAATGTCTTGAAATTCCTTTTCATCCTTCCTTATTAATTTATCTTTCTTCTTGTTGGAATGTCAAATCCTCCACTTTGTCTTCAAGATAAGATATTGAGACTTTGTGTAGAGGGTTTTTTTTTTTTTTGACTCACTGTGTTTTTCATTTCCAGTGATTCAGATTGGGATTTCTTCAGTACCTCTTTCTCTTACTCATATCTCCTATTGACTCTTACTTTGCTTAGCTGATTTCCTGTGTTCTCTTGGAATTCCTTCAGGAGTTGTTTTCTTTGATTTCTTTAAGCATACTTACAATCATTCTTTTGAATTCTCTGACATTTCATCAAATTCAGTGTCACTGGAAATCATTACTATGGGATGCATGATTTTGGGAGGGGTTATGTTGGCTTGACTTTTTGCATTTTCATATCATTGCATTGATTTTTGCATCTCAGGTTATCTCATTGCTTGGATTTTCTGTTTATTGGCTGTGAAGCTGGTTCCCTCCTTAGTTTGTTTCAGCTGGCTAGGTCAGTGAGAATTTCAAATCAGCTTTCTTAAATGCTGTACTGTGGAATCCTTTGGCTTCTTACATCTTTTCCCACTGTTAGCTCATGAGGAAGGAAGGTTGCTGAACGCTCTCTGGAGGTACCCCAGAGCTGCCAGGCTCATTCATTCCCATCTTCTTTCCATCTTGCAGGGCTGTGTGAGCCAGGAGTACCTTGCCCAGCCATCTCCAAGGTTCCCACTATCTTATGCAGACAATGTGGGGCACTTCCTGGAGGCAGCTGGCTGGAAGCAGATCCTAGATCCTAGCAGATTGCCAGTAGCTTCCTGCTGCTTTTCCGCAGGGGTCTAACCTGGTTTAAGAAGTTACTTACAGAGCTCAACTGTTATCCTTGCTGTACAGGTCATTGAGGTAGGGAATCATCAAATTCAAGGCCATCTTGTTGTTGGGACAAAACACCAGACAAAAATCAGGGATTTGTTTCAGCTTCTAGTTCTAGGTTACAGCATGTAGTGGTGGGGAAGGCATGGAGGCAGGAGCTTGAAGTAGCTTGAAGTCTGTTTGCATCTCAGAGTATTCTCTCTCTCTCTCTCTCTCTCTTCTGTCTCTCTCCCTGTCCCCCTTCTCTATCTCCCTCATTACAATAAAAACATATCCAAGAAAGTCTTGCTCTTCCATTGTGAACCTCGAACCTAACGTGTGGTGCCAAAACCCAGGATTAGAGATATTTCCAAGACTGCCTGCCTTCTTAGGCCCCTCCCCACTGCCTTTTGCTTCCTACATTCAACACTAGCTCCATTTTCTGGTGAATCAGGTGGTTTGGACACCTGTGTTCAAAGAAATTTCTACATTTAGTCAGGTGACTCCCTCTGGGTAGGGTCCAGGACCCCATGGCTCTGAACCCAATAGAAATGCAAAGACATTTAATCTCTAATTTATGGTTCCTGTCTACATGACTTTGATTCACACTTTCTGGAGATTTAAAAGATTTAAGAAACAGGTTTTTAATATACTTAAAATGATTCATCCCTGTGCTTACAGCTTAAAAAATGTTTATTCGTGCTTTCTGTAATGATAGATGCTTTTATGGCTAAACAAAAATGCCAAATTTTAGTCCTGTATAGTATATAATGGTAGCTGCCAGACCATGCCCTGAGTGACTCCATTGCTAAAATGTTTGCTCTGTTTTGAGTGCAACAGCTGAGGAAAATGACTCTATATCTTGTTTTCACAAGCACATGAGCATGATCAATTCATCAGGCACAGATTGGTGAGTAATTTATTTACATAAATACAATATAACCACCTATGAATTTATGAAATGAAATCAGAAACACATGGACACACAAGCAAATCAAAACCTTATTAAAAATAAAATCAAGCCCATGAGTTTATTGAACACTCTAGACGTAATGTCTTCTGAAACAATAGAAGGAACACCGAGACAGGGCAAAAACACTGTCCTTTTACCTCATTACCTGTTGAGCCTCATCCAGGAAAATTGTCACAGTGAAAGACCTCAACTTGTGACCTTGGCCTTCAGCTGGAACAGTTTCTTCTGTTCATGACCTGCAAACCACTGCCAACTGATACTGGAAACTGCCTGCCAGTGAACTTGCATCTGACAGTTCTGAACTCTGAACTACTCTGCACCTGTGCTTAGTGCTAGAAGGTGTTACATGAGCTGCCGGGAGAAATTAGTCAATGATATTTGGAGAAAGCAGAGACCACTGATATACAATACAGACTGATGTCATGAGAATGCTGAACACACTGCTATATGGAAGAGACCAGTAAGTCAAGAAGTGGCACTAAACCTAGGAGAGTAATCAACAGCTTACTGATTGGCTAAGAGATCCACTCAGTGGCAAGGAACCCTTATCTGGAACTGGGATCTATGGCAAAATCCTATGGGGACCAAGAACCGAGGTTCCAAGAGGAAATTCCCACTGCCAGAGAGCTACAGAGAGGCTACATCCATTAGGAGCTAGCCAAAATAGCAATGTTTGTCTCATTTAACCTATACTGATCTCACTCTTCTATGGAGATTCTGTTTGTATTTTTTCAGAAGGCAGTGAGAGCTGTGGACAACCCAATTCCATCAACAAGCCAAGGGACGATGGCTGACATCCTGGCAGGAGATGAACCACCCCTGGCTTATCATATAGGGCCCAAACAAAACTATGAGAAAGTGGTGAGATAAGCAAGAGACAATCCTTCAAAGCAAGTCAGATAACCCAGGAAAGGTCAATGGAGACACTCCAAAGTAGAAGTCCAGAGACACTTAAGATGTCAATAATAAAGCAGACTTAAAATGCACCCAACATGACTCAGGGAACTGAGCAGAAGAGAGGGTAGAAAGCCATGGTGGGGGAGAATATCCAGAATCATTGCCCCCCTCAGCAACAACACACTAAGGGGTTAAAACAACCTGGCTACCTCTTGTGCAATCCATAACCCCCTACTCCATGGGCTGATCCAGTATCCCTACCAAGGAGGGTCCCCACTGGGTTGGGGACAGAGAGGAGGGAAATGGGGTACCATCACAAGATTTGCTCATACAATGCATCTAATTATTGACAATAAAGATATAAAAAACCTTTTTATTGTCTCCTAGAGATTTTTCCTTATGTTTGTATCAGCTCCTTGCTTCTGTCTATAGTTTAGCCTCTGAACCCTGCATGCTTTTTAACTTTTTGTGGTCATTCTATAACACACACACACACACACACACACACACACACACACACACACAATTATGTGAAGTGTAACATGTGATATGAAAGTTAATATTAGTAATTTTGATTAGAATAAGAGCAAGTGTGATTATCGTAAGAGTCCCAAAGCTCTGCCCTGCTCGCACCTGGCTATGCCTACACTAGGTCTGGGATTCTGCAGCTATGTCCTGTTAATGGAAACTGAGGACACCTCTGGGCTAAGAACAGAGAATGTCACATCCCAGCCCCAACCTCAGTACATTACCCAAGGTCTCTCCCTTGCAAGGTAATTTTTGTCGTCTCCCATAATCCTTAAAACCTTCTGTCTCTGTCTCTACCTCTCTCTCTCTAGTTCTCTTATTCCCTGCTACACACCCTCTCTGTCTTTTCCCCTCCACCTGTCCTTTCCCCTTTTCCTCCTCTCTGGTTCTGATGCTTCTCTCTGTGACTTTAGATCCCACCAGTCTCTCCTAGTATTAGAATCAAAACTCATAAGCATTTGTCTCACTCAGTGCCTCTGCCATGAACCTAAAATTTGACAATTAACAGTAGCCACATACACCAAATGAAATCAGGAATACTTGGTGAACTAAAGTCAATGAAACTGATATAGCTTGTGAATTGTTCAAAAAACTCTGACATTGTGGAAAGACAGGACACAGATGTGTCTATTTCTAACAGATTTCTACATTTAAAACAGATCTCTTCGTCACAAGGAACACAGAAAAATATCTAGTTTCATTGGTCACTGAAATGTTTTTTCATAGTAATCTTTTTGAAGAAGTCAGTAAGGCTGATGGTGGAGAGTTGAATTAAAGGAAGCAGAAGAAGGGGGAGGAGGTGGAGAGAGGATAGGCAGATTGCCCGTGTGATCAGGAACCACAGTTACTGTTTCAATACAATGCCTTGGACTCCTGTAGTTCACTCAAGCATGCAGGGCCTGGACTAATGATCCGGGGAAAGAACAGAGCCTTCTTAATGAGAGTTTGAAGCTAAGGTCAGATCAGAACAGCTTGTCTGTTCCCTCAGGCAAGTGAATACCATCGCTCTGGGTGACTAGGGCTAGAGGAATCTAGAGTTCTGTCCTCAGGGAAGTGCACAGGAGATAGAAGAAACATCCAGACGATATGATCCTAGCCAGGAAAAAACACACAATGAGTGTCTTTGAAGAGTTTTATGTGTACTTTTTTTGTCATGAGAGTTACCATTTCTAGGATTGTTGGGAACCTGAGAATTCTTCATGTCTTCATAGTTCCATTGTGCTGAGGACTGGAGGAGATATTGCTAACAGTCAAGTGGCTAGATCAGTAGATATAGGACTCAAAGGTGAAAAATAGCTAATAATATATCCACTGTTCCCACTGTAGAACATAGATAATAAATTAATGTTTTGGAATATACATATATATACATATATATACATATATATATATATATCTTATTTCCAAAAACCTAGCTATCACCTGAGAACTATCAGGGTGACCTCAGTTAAGGAGAAACGAGGGGCCCTCCACTATTTTCCATGATGAATTCACCTGTATGTGGAAAGCACATTTAGATTCCTCTTAGCAACTTGCCAGAAGTTATCCTGAGAATTTTCCTGTGGGTCCTTTTTATACTTTCTGTGTCCTTAATATTCTCTTAACTGTTGACAAGCTGTTCTAATTCCTTTTAGCTCTTTCCTTGTTACTTCCTTTAAGTCTTTGCTCAAAGAAGAAAGATCTCAGATCAATGACCTTATGTTCCACCTTAAGAAATGAGAAAAACAAATGAAACTCAAAGTCAGCAAAAGGAAGTATAGAGATTAGAACTGAAATACATAAAACATTATGTAGGAAAAACAAAGAAATCAACAAAAGTAAAAGTTGGTTCTGTGAATAAATCAAAGTTGACACACGTGTAGCTACGCTAAGAAAAAGAAATATAAAGCTACTAGAACTGGGATTAAAAGAGGAATATTCCTTCTGGAATTTTATCAAACATTTTATGCAGACAAATACGATAAACTAAATGGAATAATTTGTTTGTTTAGAGCAAACATACCAAACTTAAGAAGAGAAATGTGCTGGGTATGGTGGCACACAGCTACAACAGAACTTGAGAGGCAGAGGTAGGAGTGGGAGCCCACCCTGAGAGACTACACAGTGAATTCCAGGTCAGCCTGTACTAGAACAAGACCCTACCTTGAACCCTCCCCCCAAAAAAAAATATATGTTCTGAATAGACCTATGACAAGTAAAGAAACAACTAATAATCAAAGGACTTTCTACAAAGAAGGTGCTTGGTATGGTAAATTTTACCAAATGTCTAGGAAAAAAAATAAAAACTAATGCTTCAAAAACGTTCTTTTTAAAAATATTTTATTTATTTATTTGAGAGAGTGAGAGAGAGAGAGAGAGAGAGAGAGAGAGAGAGAGAGAGAGAGAGAGAGAGAGAGAGAGAGAGAGAACACGGGCACACCAGGGCCTCCAGCCACTGCAAACAAACTCCAGACACATACACCACCTTGTGCATCTGGATGTATGTGGGTACTAGGGAATCGAACTTGGGTCCTTCTACTTTTCAGCCAGATGCCTCAGCTGCTAAGCCATCTCTCTAGCCCTCAAAAACTTTCTTAAGAAACAGACAAGGTGGAACTACTTCTCAGCTTATTCTATGAGAACAGTGTTCAGCATTGGACGTCTCTATCACACCTCCTGAGACTCAGGGTCTACTGTGGAAGAGGTGGTGGAAAGACTATAAGAACCAAGGAAGGGTAGGAGTGCTTATGATGCAAACTTCCAGAGACACAAAATGGCCTGATATTTATGACTTTGCAGTGCCCGATAATACCTACACATAATTGGAGGAAAAGATGATGACACAGAAACAAAACAGAGACTAATTGAGAGGGGGAAGAGATATGGGGGAGGGTGGGGAGAGAATCACAATGGTTTATGGTCTATGATTATGGAAGCTATCAATAAAAAGTTTTTTAAAAGGGGAGAACAATTGAGGAGACACCCACTGTCAATTCTGGATGCACATGTATGCACACACACACACATTTAGTCACATGCATACAAACACACGTGAGCGCCACACACACACACACACACACACACACACACACAAAGATAAATAGATGCAATTATATGAGCATACTTCCTTTCCCCTCTTCCTCCTGATCTTCTATAAAAATAATTTATAAATTGGTACTAAAATTCGTATGGAAATTCAATATACCCAGAACACTCCAAATATCTGGTAAGAGAATAAAATATTTGAAAGGCATTAGCCGGGCGTGGTGGCGCACACCTTTAATCCCAGCCCTCGGGAGGCAGAGGTAGGAGGATTACCATGAGTTCAAGGCCACCCTGAGACTACAGAGTGAATTCCAGGTCAGCCTGGACTAGAGTGAGACCCTACCTCGAAAAACCAAAAAAAAAGAAAGGCATATACAATTCAATTAAATTTATAGCATAAAGCTACATGTACTGTCCAAGTTAATATGGTACCAACATAAAGGTAAATACAGAAATTAATGGAATTAAAATTGAGAGTCCAAAAATATACCTTTACATTGTGATCAATTGTTTTTGACAAAGACATCAAGACCATTCAACAGGGAGAAAGTAATCTTTTCAGAGCAACTACATATATACTTATGAAAGAATGAAGTTGGACTCCTTTTTAACACCAAGTATAAAATTAATTTTAAATGAATCTGAGTCCTGAAGTGTGAGAATGCTAGCTATAAAACTCCTAGAAGAAAACACAGCAACAAATCTTCATGGCCCTGAATCAGGTAATTTTATGACAAAAACACATCAGCAACAACAAAAATAATTAAAATATTTTAATCACAATCCTAGTACTCCTTCAGCAAGATAAGAGGCATAGACAAGAGAATCTCTGGAAACTCATGGCCAGAAAGACCCTGTCTCAAACAAGGTGGAAGATGAGAACTGACACCAGAGATAGCCCTCTGTTCTCCTCATATGCTGTGGCATGCACACACCAACACACACACACACACACACACACACCACACATCAAAAATGAACAAGGCATTTGAATAAGTAGTTCTCCAAAAAGTTGTACAAATGTCAAGAACATCAGCAAGATGGCAATATAGGTCTTTCCAGTGCACATCTCCTCACACAAACATCCGTAAGTAACCACACAAACACTTCCCCAGGAGCTATGTATCCAGGTTATAGCACTGGGTGTAGCAGTGAAGAAGGAGAAAGGATAGCTTCACATAACCTGCATCACCTTACCCCTAGCCAGGGCAGCATAGTACAGAGAGACAGATACCCTCTTCCTGGGGACAGGGGAGTGGAGTGAGCACCTGGCCTTCTCCAGAAAGTCCAGGCAGGCCATAAGCCAAGGGGCCAGCTGGTCTTAACAGTCCCAGGCTCCTCTTAGACTCCAATCCCAGGTCTGAGCTTCATTCCAGCCCCAGGCCTGGGATAACTGACTCAACATGGGTGGCATCTCTGGACCCAGATTCAGGATGGCCCTGAGGTCCAAGGCTTCTGGAATACATCAAAATGGACTATATGTCATAACTGATGAGCTCAAATAATGTCCATAGTTAATATTGTTGTTCCCCATCTGTGTCCTGATTTTAAAAATGCATTGTGGTGATTGAAGACCTCATCACTGGGAAAGCCAGCGGGAAAGTGCACAGAAACTTTTTTTTTTCAATTTTTATCAGTTATTATGCTATTTAAAAAAATGGTTTTTGAAAAAAAGCCCATCTGATATTTTGAGATTTTATTAAATCTCTACATATACAGAAGAAATTGATGTATTTATATGATTGAAACTTCCAGTTATCAATTATGGCCTAGTTCCCAATTTATTTTTGGATCATTTCAATTTTCTTAAGTATGTTATTTACTCCCTAGAGAAACTGTATAGTTTGTTTTAGATTTATTCCTAGATACACAGACCACTGTTCCAGGAATAGCCTAAGCTCCTACACACATGGTTAAGGGAACAAAACAACCATTTCTTGGAACCTTGAATGGAGGTAGTTTTGATGATAAAAATGTAGCTGGGCAGCAGATAAGAGACAGAAGGCTTAATCAGGCGAGAAGAGGGAACAAAGTGCACCCATACAAGCTACCCCAGCACTCTGCTGTGTTCAGTCATGGGAGAGGAGGAAGAGACCATTAGTCCGTTTAAAAGATACCATCATTCTGAAGTACAAACAAAACAGTTTCTCTAACTCCAGATGAAAACCCAAGGTCATAAGCGGATACAACTCCGTCTTCAAGTCTTAAAATTTCCCAAGGCTGTCCTTGATCACATGTGCTGTTATAGTGAAATTTGTCTTTTCAGTGCTAGGGATCGAACTTAGGGTCTTGCGTATATTAGGTAAGTGCTCTATCACTGAGCTATGTTCTCACCCTTAGAAAGTGAGATTCTTGTAACGTCTTCACACACACTGTCCATCCCAAATACAGGTCTCATTCTTAGCTCAGTCAGAAGATTAGGCTGCTATCTGAAGACCAAACAGAAATCAGTGTACTTATTTGCCCACATTTATTTGTGCACATAGGTGCACAAAAAAAACCAACATATACAACAACAATAGTAGCAACCAAAATCATAGTTAATAATAATATATCAGATGACCTGAGTTTTAGGTTTAAATTGTTCTTTTTATACCCCCCAAACTGAAGCTGTACAATTCATATGACTCAGTTTGTCCTTGGCCCCACTATCTTCTCTGGTTACCCCATCTCATACCTCTAAATATACTCTGAACACTGACAATCCACATATCTCTATCTTCCTCCTAAATCCTCTTCCAAGATGAAGACTGCCTGCCTTTGCCTTCCTTTTAGTGGGCATCTCAGTCAATTTGGCTTCCCAGTGGTGAGAGTAACAAGGGGAAGCTTGTGTCTAGGTGACAGACACTATGCCCATCTCTAAGCATGCCTTACACCCCCAAATTATGTTTGAAACCCAGTAGGTTGTATGGTTGGTCCCAGTGTCACAGGCCTCAGAAAGTCCTCAGGACTCTCAGGTCACATCTTTTCTGGCATTTCTTTCCTCAAACCTAATATTACCATATTACCTCCTTCATGGGTATTTGGTTGGGATCCAATGAAATAATTTGTGTGACGTAGTTGTATAATTGCTGACCTTGTTATCAAGCGGCTCTTGAGTGACCTATCATTACTCTTGTGCCAGAGCTTGGAGTTGAGCCCCACTGAAGACCAACCCTTTTAACAGACATTTTTCCCCAGAACTCACAGATCTTTCTAGGGAGTAGAAATCGCTGACTTCCAGCACCTGGGACACTGGAACTGTCTTTCCCTGGCTCCGAGGAAGAAGAGTGAAAGTGAGAGTTTAGATGGAGTCAGCAGAGTCCTAAGGAAGGGAACTGCTCAGAGGCCCCAAAGAAGAAAGAGTCATCCCATGACACAAAACTAGATGACTCCCTTGCAGTCTGTTGCCGGCCATCTTCTCTTAATGGGAGCTAAGACAGTGTGTGTTTTTCCTTCAAAGACACAATCCTAGAACAGCCTGATTCCTTATAAATTGACATGGTCTTGACATCAACTTCCTTAAGGCAGATAAACAGGCTGCAAAGCCTTTCACTGCTACTTCCTTACCTACAAGTTAGTCTCCATTGTTGTGAATCACATAAGCAGATGAATTGGTGGGATAGTGACCTCAAGTTCCACTCTCTCCTTAATTGGTGGGATAGTTTTCATCTATGAATGGGGGAATAAGGCCTGGTCCCCAGACTTGGAAGGAGCTTATAGGATGGCAAGGTGCTCTTCAGGTACCAGAAGCCCGCAGTATACTCTTAACTCTAAGGGAGAAGTGTAACTATGGTTCCATCACCAGCGCACAGGGTCACTGGGCAGTTCTGCTTGGTCCGGCTTCTCATACTGACACCTGATGTCCACAGGCATTTTATGGCATATTGTCCATCCTGAAACCACTCTCTCTTCTGCCTCCATCCACAGGCCATGAATTAGCAATATTATCTTTATGCCAGAACTTTACGTATATTAAATTGTTTGATCATCACAGCTACCACCTTAGGCTAGACACTACTGTCTTGATTTTGCCACTAGGAAAATCCAACCTAAGTGAGCAGCTAAGAGGTTTGGTGGAAATACAAATAGAAAATGCCTCACTTAAGTTACAGACCTACCTCTCTCTTCTCCAGGCAGGATCATCCTATGTACTTGGGTTTCTTTTGTGTACTTAGTTACCATCATGTTGTAATGCAGGTTTGATGGTAGTCCCATAAGATTACATCAGTTTATGTGTCAGTAGCCATCTTCATACAGGCTGCAATGTTGACATGAAAATGAATTTAGCAAAAACATAGTTGCCAGAATGTGTCCCAGTCGTTGAGAGGGGTAGGATGGATTTGAACTTTAAGATTTGCCGTCATGAAGTTTTACTTTCCCATTCACTTCCATACTGGTCGACCCCTCTGTCTCTCTGCTTCAGAAAACAGTGCTGGATTCCTTTGATCTTTTGCCTCCTCCCACTCCTTAGCTCCCTCCTTGTCATAGGGACCCCATTGCTCATGGCCAACATCCTGCATGCTTCAGTTTATCAAACGGCAAATATACCACTGCTCCATAATTAAAACAAAAAAGGGAGAATTGTGGGATACTGCTAAAGGGACACGGAGGGCATAGGGTCAAGGGAAGTCGAGACAGGCTGAAACCCTGGTAGATCCGGCAGGCGCTTCGCCACCTCCACCCTTAATCCTAAAACTCCCAGCTCCCTAAGCAGGCCACAATGAACCCTGCATTCTCACCCCAGCAGGGCTGACAATAGGTGACAGTTTCTCCATAAGCTGCCACCACTAAGTTCATGTCCAGAATTGCATTCTTCCCGCCACTCAATTTTTGCAAAGCAGGCATTCGCAGTTTGCTGACCACTACCAATCTCCTTTGCCCGTGGTGCTGGGGCTGCCCCACAGCTGGGCAGCCAATGCCAGTGCCAGAACTTGGCAGAACAAACAAAACAAGAATGCAGAATGAACAAAACAAGAACTGGCGCCCATGTGCAGACAGGAGGAGATGTTTGAAACAGAATAAGAGAAGTAACTAGACTACTAGCAAAGCAGTTTCTTTTATCCCGGCTAAAGAGGTTGGATTGTGTCCATTGAAATCATCCAAAAAGAACTTAAGCAACATGGGCTCTGAGGTCCTTGAATTCATCAGTGAATTGTCAAAGGTAAGAGAAGAGGAAGACATGCCTTCCCTTTGAATAGTTGTCATGGCTTCTTTAATACATCTTTTTTTTTGTTGTTTTCTTTTACACAGGTAAATGTGAATTGCTATAAATTGGTTGCCAGTTCTCTCCTTTCTTTCTCCTGCCTCCACCTTGCCCCAGCTATGGATGAATATCCTTCTAGGATGGTTAATCTCTGGTTGTCAACTTGATAGGATTTAGAGTCACCATGGAAACAAATCTTGGTATGTCTTTTAGGAATTTTCTAGATTAGGACCCACCCTAACTATAGCTGGTTCCATTCCCTGGGCTAGGGTCCTGGACTGTATAAAAAGGATACAGTTAGCTGAACACTAGCATTTATTACTCTCTTTCTGCTCCTGCCATATGTTCCCCATCATGTTGGATTTCCCCTTGAACCTATAGATCAAAAGGACTTCTGCCTTAAGCTGCTCTGGTCAGGTATTTTGTCCCAGCAATAAGAAAGCAATGGATACTCCTTCTTAGATTCCCTATCCTGTGAATGGTTCGACCTGATATGGGTTCATCTTTAGTCCCTTTGCCAGAGTTGTGTTCCGATGAAAACCCAACATATTGAAACTCCAAGGTGAGCTAAGTCTTCACCATCACCTGAACAGAGTCCCCTTTCTTCAGCCCAGTGCTATACAAGTGGCTGGATTGGAGAATCCACCACAGTATATAACCATGCAATCACATGTCTGTGAGATAAAGCTATCTTGTCTTCACTTGACACTGTAGTTATTTCTTTTCTATATTAATTCTTTGATCCATGTCCTGGGTTATCTGTGGAGTAGTGAGAGGAAGCAGAACACCTACTCTTCCAGAGGCAGGACCTACCACCATCAATAAATGAATTGCATCATTTGTAGTCTTGGATATAACTCCCAGCAGGGAAGCAGGGAGACCCATGTCACATCCTGTCCAGAGGACCATTGCTGAGCTCTTTTGCTGATTGTGGTTTCCCTTTATCACTTTCTTCAAATACATGGACTGGCTCCTGTTTCTCCTGCTTCCAGGAGTTCTGGTTTTGTGCCAGTCTCCTGTGGAGGGTAAGTCTATGGCAAGGGAGTGATGGAATAGGGCATCGGGATCTGGGAATAATATCCGAAACATCTTTATTTGAAAGTGACCCAGGCATGGATTTTGTTGGACCCTGATCTCTGCCTGGCACAAGTTCCCCTGCTACCATGGAAGCTCTTCCTAAGAATCCTGCTGTCTAGCAGGTCCACCAAACTAGCTCCAGGGAATTTGTGAGGAAGGAGCTTGATGGGAACGGCTGAGAAAAAAACCAACATTGGGGTCTGGAAGTGGGCAGATAGGACTGCAGCAGCACCATTTCTCTTAACCATGGTACAGACCTTGATAAGTAGCTAGAAGAGTTTCTTCCTTCCATGCCTCCACTGGAGCCTCAGCCCTCTCTCAGCCTTGCCAAATCCTAGCTAAATGAAATGCCTACCTGCTTCTTTCAGAAATCATAGCTATAGGCTCAGGCTGAAGAATGAGGGAGTGGAGTGGGCTATCCTGTAATCCCAAGACTTCTAAAACCAGATTTCCTGGTAGACCTGAGCTTCACAAAGAGGCACACCTAAGAGAGAATTTTCTCAGATGTCCTCAGAAGTACAGTTGGGATCCCAGCCTCTAGACACTTGCATCAGGGACCCCCTTTTCCTACTCTTACTAGTTGGCAACCCTGTTGTTCTGACATATCTAGATCCTACAGGAGAACATACTATCTGCACCTCCTGTGATGAATTCATTGGCAAGACCTGCAGAAAGAATGTAGGTACCTGTCATCCCAGACATCCTGACTTTGCGTGCCAGACCAAGGAAGTGTACACTCAACTTTACACTGGAGGTGAGGTGAGGGCAGTGAAGGGAGGGATGGGGAATTTCATGTTTGGGCCTTAGAAGAAATCAGAGTTTTGTGGTCCCTCTAGTATTAACTTATCTGATGGTCTTGAACAGGTCCTTTCCCATTTCCGAGTTAAATATTCTTACCTATATCATGATTGGGTTATGATAGGTAGCCTCCAAATTTACATCCTTCTCTGATCATCAGTGTTTTGAAACCTAACAGATTAGGCTGTTATAGTTCCTCTGTTATTGTGTTGCTGGGGCAGGCATGAGGTATCTTGAAAAGACCTTCTTTTGTGGAAGAGTGCTTAGTCCCAGGCTTTTCCTCGGGTGATGAGAGGGAAGGGTTGGACAGCTTAACCACATTCCTTGTCACTGGCCTAACCTGAGACATCTGCTACTCTCCTTTCCTCTTCAGAATATTTGTACAAATACTCCATCTTGGGCTGCCCCAAAAGGTGTGTGGAATATACACGAATCACCAAATGGGAGAAAAATGTCTTCTTCTGCTGTAAGGAAAACTACTGCAACAGCTTGTCGGTAAAAGGAACTGTTGCCTACAATCACCTCCTTGAAGAAATTTTTGCCTGAGGTTCTAGGTTGGTTTGCAGGGCCTTCCTACTGGCCGTGTCTTGCCCATTCCTTCCTGAACAAGCATTAAGGTTCTGAAATTCCTTTACTCTTAATCCCACCTACAGTCTCCTCAGAGCCAAGGGTTCTAAAAGAAATGATCTGCAGATTAAGAAAGAAGGGATAGAACTTTGAAATGCATCTGAGTCTGTGTCAGACCCACCAGGCCTGGCATCTCCGTCTGCTGTTTTGGCTGAAAGACAAGCCATCAGTGTAAGTGTGGGCAGAAGGGGATAGTGTTGTGCTGGGATATTGGGAACACTTCAAGTGGGTTACCAGACAAGCTCTAATGAGTCCCATAGCCCCATGGAGAGGACTCAGGGACTGTTTCCAGAGTACACCAGATAAGAAGGAAGAAATTCTGGGCAGGAAGTAGTCTGGCCATGATTCCGGAGTCACTTCACTCCTCAGATCCCACTAGACTCTGTGATTGGGGACCGAATAGGGCCTTGAAGCAGGGTGCTCTGACAGGAAGGGCTTGGCTTTCCACCAGCACCTGATCCTTGAGGTCTCCTCCTCCCTGACCTCATATCTAGTTGAGATTGGTGTACGCAATGAGGGCAGGATAAAGGAAAACACTCTGTTCACTATTTAAAATTCTTTTTCAAATGATTAACACTTAAAACTATGAATTCATATTAAATATACAGATTAATATGTTTGTGTCATTTTCATCCCTACAAATATCATGCTTTGTTTGAGTCACTTCTCCCTAACTCCCTTCCTTGCTCCCCCTTCATTATTCTTCCCGTCTTTTCTCCCTTCCCTACTCATTCCTCTTCTACTTTTCAGCAAGTGCCTTTAACCCCTGAGCCATGTCCCTTTTGACTTTCATATCACCATCATGAATTTTTCTTTGTTTAGATTCCATATGTGAGAGAAAACATGCAATATCTGTGTAACGAGGTTGGCTTATTTCACTTACCATGATTAGCTCCAGTTCCATCCATTCTGCTGCAAAGCACAGGGTTCCAGTCTTCATTGTGGCTGAATAATAATGATATCTACCAACACACATAAGCATATATATGTAATCATGTTTTGCCTTATGGGGTCATCTGAACATGGGCATCTAGGCTGATTCCATCAGCTGGCTATCATTAATAGTGCAGCAATACTAGTCTATCTCGTGATTTTGTATTACTCCAATTTACAGGTGAGGAATCTGGGGCTAAGAGGCTAAATCACTTCCCAGTGCTGCAGTCATTCTGTCACTGGGATGAGCCAAGAAAAAAGGTAAGGCACAAGCCAGTGCTTAACACTCTGGTGGCTGCCTCCCTGCCTGACTGTGTCCTTATTTCTGGTAGACAGCATGAGATGACTCAGCTACAGGAAGATAGGGGTTCAGATCTGCTTAGACCTGGGCTCTCTGCCACTCACCACTTAGATGTCACAAATTTGGGGAAATTGTGGAAGTTTATTGAGCATATGTTTCTCCCTCTGTACACTGGGGCTCATAAAAAAACCTGAACAGGGGTGCTATGAGATTAAATACAATGTACAAAAAAGCACTTTACATCGTGAGTTACACATATTAATTGCCAGGTAGGAAATAATTACAGTTATAATTCATTTTTTCCAAGATAATTTCATGTATCCAGGCTGGCCTTCAACTCACTGTGCAGCCAAGAATGATCTTGAACTTCTAATCCAGCTGCCTTCATTTCCCAAAACTGGGATTACAGGCTTGTGCCACCATCCTGTTTATGTGGTGTTGGAGATGAAACCTAGGGCTCCGTGTGGGTTAGAAAAGTGCTCTACCAATAGAGCAACATCCCCAGCTTCTATAACTCTTTAAAAAAATTTTTTTGGGCTAGAAAGATGGCTCAGCAGTTAAGGCACTTGCCTGCAAAACCTAACGACCTGGGTCTGATTCCCCTGTACCCATGTAAGCACAAAGTGGCACATACATCTGGAGTTTGTTTGCAGTGGCTAGGCACCCTGGCATGCTATGAGTGTTCTCTCTCTCTCTCTCTCTCTCTCTCTCTCTCTCTCTCTCTCTCTCTCTCTCCTTTCAAATAAAGTATTTTTTAAAAATTAAAAATGGGTTATTTTGGGTGTTTATGTGAGTGCCGGCAGTTGTGTGCCCTGGTGCATGTGTGGAGGCAGGAGGACAGCCTCTAGTGGTGCTTGCCATCTTCTACCTGGGTTCTGAGTCAAGGTCTCGACTGTTTGCCATTGCATATACTACACTGGCTGTCCTGACAATTTTCAGGAATTCTCTTGCCTCTGCCTCCCATCTCACCATAAGAGTGCTTAGATTACAAATGGTCACTACTCATCTGGCATTACACTAGACTCAGGGAATTCAAATTAAAGTTATCTTGCTTGCACAGAAACAATTATCCACTATGCCATCTCCTCAGCCCAGCTCCTATAATTCTCAGTCATATTATAATTGAGTTCCTAAATCAAAGAGGATTCTATGTACAGAAAACCAAGACTATGTCAGTTTTTAAATTTTTGGTATGGTATAAATACTCCATTTACCACTGAAACCATGTTAGGCGTACAACTTAGTGACATTAAGTGCATTCAAATTAATGTGCTACCATCACTAGTGCCCATTTCTAGAATTGTTTCATGAGCCCAGCTAGAAACACTGTGCTCATTAAAGAATAAATCCTCATTTGCTCCTTAGCCCACAGTAACCTCGACTCCACTTTCACTTTGAGTTTTCCTGTTTTATAGACCACATATAAGTGTAACTATGTGGTATTAGTCCTTTTGTGTCAGGATTATTTCACTTTGTGTAATGTCCCCAAGGGTTCAGTCATGCGATTTAAATCAGACTTTTATTCCTTTTTTTTTCTTTATTGTCCATAATGAGTTACATTGTTCAGTGGGCCAACCATGAGCTGTTATCCCCAATTCCCCGTTGCCCCCACCTCCCCATCCCCAGTCAGCTGGATATCCTCCTCCGTCTTTGTGGTAGGGGACCATGGATAGCTCAGTCTTCAGCCGGGTTCTCATGACCCAAGTGTATTGTTACTGAGGGTTGCCAAGTCTCTGCTATTCTCCCCCACCACGGCTCTCACAATCTTTCCGCCCCCTCTTCAGCTCAGTTCCCTGAGTTGTGGTGGGTGAGTATTGAGGCTGCTATGGTGTTGTGAGCTTAGGGGTTTTTGTGTAGAGATTCGTTGGTTTTTGTCACACTGGCTTATCTTTTGTTGATTGGATGGCTATGGCTGTGGGTCCCTTATTCATCCAATCACTCTGTTTCAATATTTTTACATACCACATTTTGTTTATGTATTCATTGACCACTATGGATATTTCTATTTTGTTTAAGCAGGGTCTCACTATGTAGCCCAGGCTGACCTTGAACTTGTAGTAATTTTCTTCAGCCGCTGTGGTGGTTGAATGTGAAATATGTCCCAATAGCCTTGTGTGTATGTTCTTGAGCCTTGTACTCAACCCTCATCTGGTGGCAATTTGGTGGCACATTGCCAAAGGAGGTGTGTCACTTGGGGAAGGCCTTGAAGTGGTATAGTCCAAGTTCCCCTTGCCAATACTAGATTACTCTTGGTGCGACCTCCCAGCTGCTGTGACAAGATGTGATGCTCAGCCTGTGCTCTGCCATGCCATGATGACACTTCCCCTCAAAACTGTTACCCTTCCTCCTATAAGCTGCTTCTGGTCATGTGTTTTATCTCGGCAATGAGAAGGTAACTGTAACAGCCTCCCAAGTACTAGAATAACACCTGTGAGCTACTATGTCTGGGTCCTTACTCAATTCCTATGGAGATGTGATGAGAAAAAATAATGCACTGATTGCATGGTTTAACATTGGGGGAACACAAACTATGCTGTAGAGTAGCTTTACCATTTTACATTGCTTTAAGATTCATTTTCTGGTATGTTCTCACTGTATCAGTTACTTTCTCACTGGGACAAAATACCCAACCAGAACCAGCTTAGGAAAGGGAAGAGTTCATTTTGTCTTATAGAGAGTAGAGTCATCATGGCAGAGAAAACATGACAGGAGCAGGAAAACAGTGTCACACCACCACATCCACAGAGGAAAAATAGAGATAGTCAGCAGGGTAGGCTGTAAGACTTCAAACCCCCCATCCACAGCAGTGACACACCTCCTCTAGCAAGGCTCAACCTCCCAAAGGTTCCAGAACCTTCCTAAACAGCACCACCAACTGAGGATTAAGTATTCAACACATGAGTCAAGGGGGACATTTTATATTCAAATAAACACACTCACTAATACTTGCTAATTTCCTGTTCTTTTTGGGGTATTTGTATGTGTAGTGTGTGTAGGTATGTGTGTTTATATGTGTGTGGTGACACAAGCAAAAGCAAGGGCTTTCTGAAATGCACTCCAATAACTCAGTAAATAACAGAAGAATTGAAAAACAAAACTTTAAAATCAAAAGTCTATTTTATAACAAAGGAAACATTCCACATACTGAAAAGAAAGCATACAGAATGAGAAATAATCTTTGTCAATCAGGCATTCTACAAAGAATGTATTTATCAAGAACTCAAGAGTTTACATATGTATATACAGAAGGACAGCTCTCCTCTACCGCATGCTTCTGCTACTATGGTGTTTTGCTGAAGAGCACGGTCCCACACAATCCCAGACTGAACTCTCTGAAACCACAAGCCAAAATAAATCCTTTCCCCTGAGTTATTTATCTCACATATTTCATCACTGGGACACAAAAGTAACTAGCACCAGCATCTTTCTGAAACCTAGGAAAGTAATACAGCTCAGAGCAGAGCCCAGAGAGGAGTCAATGGGAACACTTGGCAAATGTACAAATCACAGCCACATCAAGGTCAAATGCAACCCAAAAGATGCCATCAGACTTTAGGGAAAGAGAAAGTCTGACATGTAATGCCATTCTAAGCAAAACAACCCTATTTGCTGTGCCAAGTGTTTTAAAATGTTTAATCATTCCAGCAAGCTGAGGAGATAGTTATCAATGACAGCCTGGTTGTTACTCAGCATGCAGAGGTTAAAGCATGCCACACTGTAACTATCCTGGCAAGCTATAGCAGACTATGGAGACAATGGACCCTTCCAAAATGGAAATTTCCTCAAATTTCTAGGATAAAGGAAAGGCCAGGCAGAACAGGAGCTTGTCTCCTGGAGATTTCACACAGCTCTGACAACTAGCTAGCAGGAGAGACTGGCACCCGGCAATGATGATGGGTGGTCCACACCCTTCGTAAGGAATGATCAATCATGTGTATTTGTTACCCTGTATTTAAACCGTAACCTCACACCAGGATCTAAAGAAGGTCTACAGGAGGGTGTTCAATGTACTTCTTTGTTCTACTTCCCAATGTGCCCACATTGAATAAATCTCCTGTTTCTGATTTTCACTATTACTTTGTTTAATTGGCCTATGGCAGGCAGGTGGTTACATCTAGCTTGATGGGAAAGCCAGGGCCAGGACACTGACCCTAACAACCTCAGTAACAATTTTGGCAAACCATGTACAAGAGAGAGAGAGAGAGAGAGAGACAGAGAGACAGAGAGACAGAGAGACAGAGAGACAGAGACAGAGAGAGACAGAGACAAAGAGACAGAGACAGAGAGAGAGACAGAGAGAGAGACAGAGAGAGAGACAGAGAGAGAGAGACAGAGAGAGAGACAGAGAGAGAGAGAGATTTTGGGTGTCAGACATTTGTAGCAAGTTGACTCCGGATGGAGAGGAGAGAGTGAGAAGGCCCACACAGCTCCAGGAATCTCCTCATTCCAGACCCTTTTTCTTATCTTCCCACTCGAGCCTGCACCAGCTGCTCTTTAATCTATTTGGTGAAGAAGAGAAATGAGTACTTGGACTTTATTTTGGACTCTAGAAAAAGTCTGACCCTTGGTAAGTTTCTCTCTAGTAAGTACATCTAAGGCTTTTTTTTTTCTTGGCTTAGAGACTCTTTGAAGCCATTTGGGTTTTTTTGTTTGTTTGTTTTCTTGTTTTATTTTGCAAGGTAGGGTCTCACTCTAGCCAAGACTGACCTGGAATTCACTATGTAGTCTCAGGGTGGCCTTGAACTCATGGTGATCCTCCTACCTCTGCCTCCCGAGTGCTGGGATTAAAGGCGTGCACCACCACGCCCGGCTGGGTTTTTTTGAATAATTTCAGAGATGCTAAAAGCTTACAGCCGCACAGAATGCCCACTGAGTCAGTAGGCACCAGGTTCTTGTATTATACATTCAAAGGATGGCATCCACAAACCATAGAGAGCTAAATTCAGAAAGATCTTATCACAGAGCTTATAGATACAGCATATAAAGCTTGAGAGAAGGGATGAGGACAGAGCTCCTGTTAGGAGGCAGGAGGGGGTTCCCAGAAAATAGTAAAGCCCACCCAGAGACCCAGACCCATGTCTTTTATAGGAGTTCATTGGGTGAGGCTGAACTGGTGAGTCCACCCCCGATGCCAGGTGTGGCAGTGCCAGGAGGTTGTGAGGAAAGGGAGTGATGTCATCTCTGAATTTTCTCTTCTAGGAAAGTAAGAGAAAAGGAAAAACCAGATTCAGTCCTGATGTTCCTGGCCTACAGATAGAGAAAGCAAATTTGTAGTTTCTGGCTTTGGGCAAGGGGTGGAGGAAGCTCTCAACAGGGAATGATGGAATGTTCTGGGTTTAGGGCCAGTAGTGGCGCAACACCATAAATCTACTCAAAGTCATTACAGTGAACTTTTGAAAATGACAAAATTTATGTTATTGAGTGAGTTTATTTGAATCAAACAATAGTCATAAAAAT